>JAUMTS010471041.1:0-13456 GCA_032273385.1 Ophiopholis aculeata | reverse complement strand
GAAATAGAGCAGAAGTTATGTTTTAACAAGATTATTATCACAGCTCGATATTGAATAAATACAGACTGTTTATTCTTAAACACTGGTATGGATTATTGCAATCTAATAATCAGAAGGGCTCATCAGATATAAGCGCAAGGAAATGACATTGCACTTAAAAGGTATGCACATTTTTTAAAGGTATAGTCTGAGACTAATTGAATAACACTTGAAGAAAGAACAAATAAAAAGTTAGAAATAGTTAAAATGAGTAGTACTGCTTGAGCTACAAGATAGGTAGCCTTTATTTGCATGGCCCTGGGTGACAAACGCTGAGTAATTAATAGCAGAATCATGCTTCCTTTCCAATTACTTTAATAACTTTGGTGGGTATGTGAATATGTTCTAAAAATAACTCAGGAGAGGCAATCCCCTTAAGGTCAACTTGCCAGAGGACTTGACGAAAAGGACTGTTGTTTTTAACACTTTGCAAAAGTTCATTTACCTTTTTTTTAGTAAGCTTTACCATAGATCAGGGGTGGGAAAGTTCAAATCATGACGGTCCAAAATGTTGTTTTCGACCTCGCTTGCTGTCCGGAGCATATATATGCAATCTAAAAGAACCATTAATTTCTCACACAAAACATCCTTCGATCACCCTTTTAGTTAAGCAAACGCCCACACAGATTCACGCGCAGCGCGGAAAAAATGCATGTTGCTATTTCAAATCTTCAACCATGATTCAAAATGTGAAAATCTTTTACTTTTGCTACACAAAATATTGTTCTACACCTCTTCGTCTTTATAAAGTCAAAGAATTATTGCGTTTTCTTTTAAAAGAAATGTGTGAAGAGGCAACATTTCTGAACTTTCCTCCATTAAATCACATTCTCAAACAGCATATTTTAATTTGTGAAAAAGTACATTTTTTTGTCTAACAAGAACTGCGGTCCGCACACTATCCCTTTGTGGTCTGGATTCGGACCTCGGTCCGGACGTTGCCCATCCCTGCCATAGATGATCAACATCTGCAAGGAATTTTATCTAAAAGACAACACCGGATGTGTTAGCAAATTGACCGTACACTTTGAAGGCAACTCTTTTTCATAGACCTACTTTTATGTGTCACTGTTGGCCTCTGAGTAACAACTTTATTGTTGGATGAGTAATGTTTGTATAGTGTGTTTTTGTTGTTGATAGTAATTGTATTCATGTTGACATCATAAATAAATACAGGCAGCAGAGGTGACCTGGATCTCCTGCCAATATTGGAGGGAGATGACAGAATATAATAGTTAAACAACAGTACTTATACAGGTTAGAAAGTTTTGTAAAATAAGAAAATACCATCACTATGACCTGTTAAAGTACTGTTGGTTTTTATTAACATATTTTTGTGTTAAAGGCTCTAAATTTGATTAAATGAACTCATTGTAAGTATAAATGAAAGAGAAAGGAGAGCGCATCACAAATAGAACAGATAATACATCACAAGCAGAAATGGATAAACCCCAGAAAAAATCTGAGGATATCCGCCTCTGCGAGGCATATATTTGTACTAAAAACTACGAATACTTAATGCAAAGATTAGTATACACAAGTAAAAATATAAATTATATCTATCCAAATAGAACAGCTTTTTATTTAGGATATGTTCAATATATCAAAAAACCAATCTGAAAATAATGCCCTAGCTGTGTTGCTAACTGGCCAATGACCACTCTAGTAACTAGAGCATGGACAGATGAGGTTCTATAGCCAAAGGAGTTAATGTGATACATCCAGCTGTGATTTGATTGGATATACTGGGTCCAATATAGATACAAAGTGAAATGGAGACGTTGTCCATAAAATGACAACTATGCCTGCCAAACCTGTGTTAATAATGAGTTACGCGATCAGCAAACAGACTATTTAATAATGCACTTTTAATGGCTTCACAAGGAAATTCTCCTGGGGCCTGCAGGAGACAATATCAACACCAAGAATTTAAGCAAAAAGTTATCTAAACAGATATATGATATTCTTGATATTTTTATTAACTAGTTTTTGAATGACAGTTCCTGAAAGGAAATTCAAGAGAATGTTTTCTGTGCTAAACAAAATATAACATGACCATTCTACTACATTGCCATGTTAAATATTATTTAAACTGCACGACAAACAAAGAGACTATTATGATAGGTCCAGTTATGATTTTATCTAAATATATGAAATCCAATATAGGTCAAAAGGAATATAGATAAAAGTAAAAGTTGATCAACAAAAAACATAAATATCTGTAGTAGAATCAACTGTGTAACACATGAACTCTCACAACACTATTCAAAACAAGCAGTTAATAAAAAAAAAAGTTTGTGCAACAATTTATAAAACCCTTGTTGAGAATTACATGGGCTGATTTAAAATGCAATCTTTGTTAAAGGCATATGTGGAACAAATACAAAATAAAACCACTAATACAGTGTCAAACACAGATGTTTACCAAGTTAAATAGTTGTTTCAACAGATAAGCAGGTGGTCAACACTCTAATTTCAAGACTTATTTTTCAGCTGCTGGCTAGTGTTGGCTACTGTAAATGGAGCATAATACGATGAACTAGACAAGACAGGCAAATATGTTTATGTGATACTTGTAGCAGTGATTTGATCTTGTTTACTCAAGGTAACATCCTAATTACTTTACAAGCCTGCTTGTAATGGATAGGTGAGCTATATAATTACTGGCAGGCTAGTCTTATATAGTACACAAAAGTATTACAATCATGGTTAATAAGATTAACAGCCATAGATACTTGTTGTCAGCATAATGGTGTTAAAACACAAAGCTCCATTCAGCCCTTTTTATTTCTAACAAATGATTTTTAGTTAACTAGGTTTAAAGTGTTATTTCTTATATAGTGATACATTGTACCAAATAATCATTTTGTTGGGTAGTCAGTGTTGAACTGTATCAGTAGTTTTGAAATGATCTATAGTTATATGATTCCTAGATGAAGTGTTCTCTGTTATTTTTTGCTTTTTGTTGGCAGCCTTAATGCAGCTTAGAGATGTGTGTCCACAGGCCACATGATCATTGTTACCCTATAGATCTGCAGTTTGAAGGTCATGAGGAGTAGTTTGTGGGTCCTTTAGAGTCTGTCATTTTCAAGAAAATAATAAGATGCACCTAAAATTACACAGAAATATAGGTTTCGGATAGATATAAATATCTAAAATATTAAATTCACCATTTGTTTCATGTTGGAGTAGGGTACTTCTTTCAATGAATCCTGGAAGCTATTGTGTCCAAACTAATCCATAAACAAAACATTGTGGTATCTTCATGCCACCAGCTCAAATTAATTGAGAATCAATTTGAAACCTTTTCAGATGACTACAGGTGACTTAAATGTAACTATAGCTCTATGATTAGGCCACCAAAAAAACAAACAAAAGTAGGTAACAGGCAGTGGTGTTACACTAATTATTGTGAGGGAGCTCAATATCTAAAATAAGTAATAATTTACTTGGTGCACTAACAGGGATGGATAACACATGTACGTATCGTAAATCCCATACTGCTAGTCAACTACCCTGCAGTCTGAATTGGTAGCATTTCCTATAATACACAGGGCACATCCCTACATAATACATAGGTCACAACCCATACCTACTGATAGTCACCACAATGGAAGGTAACATTCATTGTTGTCACTGACGTTTGTTTTGTGTATGTGTTTTTCAACCCATCAATATTTTTGTTTCAGTTGTATTTAATGTAGCATGTTGCTGTCTGTGACAGTAGAAGAGGAAGGGATAGTTATATCTCCATGGCTGCTGATACAAGTCAATCATTAAGGTATTTTGGTCATCAGGGCGTATCAATTATTTTTCCTTGCTTCCAAATGACCGATGGCTTTGCTCGATCACGCCCAGCATATGTGTGCGTACTCGCAGGCCTTATGTTTTTGCACGCGGACTTCGCATCAAACACAATGATTTAGCACGTCATTATTTGGATAGCGCTAAGTGATCGCATTTGTTAGAACATCACGGCTTTTTAGTGGCCAATAAAATTAAAAGTCATGTTTAACCAAAAGAAAGCAGGTGATTTGTTTGTGGATATGTGAAATTTTGCTGTAGTAGAAAATGGATGTAGGGACCACCAAACACATGTGAAATAAAGAAAGTACGCAAGATTTCCGTATCCTCAGTCTACATGTACAGAACTTCTGTTGCAGAAGTAGTGACTTGAAGTAAACGTAATGTAAAGTAGAGCAAGTTTTCCTTTTCCTGGGTCTACGCACACATGAAGTTTTGTTGCAGTACGTGTGAAGTGAAGAATGTAAAGCAAGTTTTCCATTTCCTGGGTCTACGTGTACGTAGTAGTTTTGTTGTAGTTGAACAGTAAAGTTTGAAGGACGCATAGCGGCATTCTATTTGTCAAATTATTAGTTTCAAAAACATGTGCCAAGTTAACACATGATTGCTTTACAGCAGGTTGATTCAAATTGGGTCCCCCCGTCAATCTGAAGCCCTGTCAATCCAAAATTAGGGTTAGGGTTAGAGTTAGGGTTTGGGTTAGGGTAAGGTTTAGGGTTAGGGTTTGGTTTCAGACTGATGGGGTGCACCTGATTCAAATGTGTACAATCATTTTTTTTACGGCAAAAACATTATCAAGTATCAAGAGGCTGTGTATATTTGAACGTTGTTGATAGTTTTCCCATTATTTTTCCCCAAAAAAGCATTCTGCGATGGAAAAAAAGTCATAACTCAACTTCACATTTTAGCGTGATCATAATTTAATTGAAACATGCCTGAATATTTTGTAGGTTCTCGAACTGCCAGTGAAAGTCCTGACTCATGGGTTATCATGGGGTGCGTAGTAACAAAAGAATATAAGCCTATGAGTATAGTAAAGTTAGCCTTCTTTTGTATATTAATAATCAGCATGACCTATGACCCTTTAACAGTGTAAAATTTGGTAAATGAATGGGTCAATTTGTTCAGGAAAATTAGTAGATTTTGGTCACAGTCTAAATCTTACCACAGTGATCTGACTCAAATCAGCAGGATGATTAGTAAAACCTTATAGATGGGTCACTTTGTCTATCTTGTAAACTTTGTATATTGGGCCTTGGAACTAATACACATCCATGATTGGACATAATAATAATATATTTGGTGCTACTTTTTCCCCTGGCATTAGACTAGTAATATAAAACTTGAGTCACCCCGGGTTACCTTACATAAAAAAATACCAAATGTAACCATATTTTGTCAGTTAGCATGAAAAGTAGGTCTGTTACACCCAAATATTTTTCAAGATCCCATTAAGACCTCAAAGATATTAAAAGATGAGTAAAAAAAAACAAGTAGATTTTATTTGCCAATGCAAAATGGGCAAATGTTATAATTTTTCCAATAGGCGTCTGTAGTAAACATGTAAAAAATAGTTTGTTGAAATAAGCAAGAGCTCAAAATTGAGTCCCGTATCCCCATTATTTGTTTGCTGATTTGTTATCTACACTGATCAAGGCATTATATGTGTTAATTTGAGAGAGAAAAAACCAGCATTTCTGTGATGACCCAAAACCCTTAACAAGAGTTGTAACCCACACACCAATATACACCCTTTCACGGTTAAGCCGCCATTTTGAATTGCGAGTAAACAAACCATTATTCAGCATTTTTCACTGTAGAATCGTTTTGTTTACTCGCAACTTAAAATGGTTGCCAATGAATGCGCATGCTCAGACAGTCTGAGCATGCGCACCCTGCAACCGAGAAAGGGTGTATTTAGTGTTATGAGGGGACCAGGTTAGCTCATTCAATGCCAAGTAATTTCATGACCTGTGGCCAACACTGGCCATTTGCTTGACATCTTTTTAATTTAGTCACTTCTTGGGAACTAGATGCAACTGCTTGTGATTTAACTGGAACTTTTCTGACAAGTTCCCTTACCAGTTGGTTGATTGGGTTTCAACTTTTTAGTATCCTTTGGCAGGAAAGTGATGTACATATTAATCAAATCAACTCATGCATTATGTTCTCTCCTCTTTATCTCCAATCACTAACAGGTAAAATATTGCAGAAAGCAATTTTTGAATCCAGAAAATGGCATAGAATGGCAAAAAAACTGCAAAGGTGTTCTCAGAATGAAGGTAAGCAAAAAATGTTGTTTTAGTTTGTAAATTTATGTACATTGTACATTAATGAATGTAGAACAATCACTTGATTGTAATGTAAAGGACACTAATTGCAAAAAGTCCGGTCCGGGGAACTTATTGTCGGGTCAGTCCGGGTCGTGGTCAATTTACACTCGGTCAGGGGGAAATTAAAAGCAACACAAAAAAATCAAAGTAACATTTCAGTGCCTGTGGGGTTACTGGTCTTTTCAATGGTTTTGGGTCGTGCAACCAAAAGACTTCTGACTGAGGCTTGTGGGTATTGGATACTTTGAATTACACGAGTGATGACCGGGTATTAAAGTTAATTAAGTGTGAAATGTCTATCGTTGACGTTAACAAGGTTTACAATCACACACATTACAATTCTAGAACATATCTATTCAGTAAAAAAGTATGTCAGATTCAGTTCTCACAACTTTATAATCCGATGTACCAGGGTTTGACAAAAACGGTTCGGTCAAGTCTAGGAAAAATAAATTGCGGGTCAGGGAACTTCGGGCCGGGCTTGAAAATATTGGATCGGGTTCGCCGGCAAAGGGGACGCGGAATTATGGGATCGGGTGAAGAATATCTTGCCCCGCAGGGCACTAGTCTTAAAGCTAAATCTCAATGTATCTTTGTATTCTCTTACTTTTTGCAGAGTAATGCTGATACAAAAACATCAGTCCTAGAATTAGCTAGTATGGATGAAGGCGTCTATCAGCAACTTGAATTAGCTTTCCAGACATACGAGGAGGGAGAAGTTAAAGGCAGCGAGCTATCGGATGAGGAACTCCGGTGTGGGGGCGATCTTAAAGCGTACAAGTTTAAGGACTTTGTAAAAATCAGCGACAAAGGCTGCCAAAAACAACTGCTGAAGGAAATCTCTGATGGATACATTAAATTACAAGAATTTGTTGAAGAGTGTAAGGTGGTAAACAAAAGGAGAGCTGCACAGGGGCAGTTTGTTAGGGACTTAGGAATGAGAAGCTGGGAGGAGACAAAGACAGTTTACCATCTACACACCTCACCTGCAGCTATAGATAGGTTTAGTCGTACTGTATAAGTATACTGGGTGTCCGGATAAGAGGTTGCATATTGATTTTAAAAAGTATCTGTAGAATAAACTTAAAGGAATATGCAATATAGTGATAACATCTACATTTGTATGAATTTATACAAGGATGAAGTATTCTCATCTGACTACTTCTGAGCCTTCCACATAGCTTTTGGAAGCACAGAGACAGAAGAAAATGTAGCAATACACCTGTATACTATGATCCAAAAAGCTGAATATGGTAAATGTGGCTGCTCTTTGATACTTTGGGACCTCTCAGCAGCCTTTGATCCCATTGATCATGACATTCTGTTCAGACATCTTGAATCCATTGGTGTCAAATGTTCAGCTCTGATGGTTTCAGTTGTACCTTCATAACATAACTCAGTCTCAATTTACATAATGTTCTACTGCCCTTCGAGCGAACTTGGACCTATCCAGTGGCTTGATGTGTCTATTAAAAAATATCTCATATCTCTTGGTAGGCACAAGCTTTTAATCAGTGTGGAAAAAACCCTTCCCTATGGCATTAAATGCAGAATCTTCAAACAACTGATTCAACAATTTTTGTGACATTCTTGTTATTGTTGCAGGGGAAAATTACCTACAACAGACTGGGATGTCAAGACATCATCAAGGAAGTAAAGTCAAGGTTTTTATTGCTTGACAGATTGTCGACCAATGAAGATGATGGGTCGTGTCCGAACAAGAAGGTAGATTAATATATTATTAATATCAAGTTGGTTCACGCTGGAGGAGCAGTGGGAAATAGCAATGATTGTGTAACAGTGCATAAGAAACAAGTTAAGGTTTTTATTGCTTGACAGATTGTCAACCAATGAAGATGATGGTAGTGCAACATTTGTTTTACTGGATGACATGACTGTGCACGTCTCACTTTACTTCTGTCATCAAGATTGATGATGATGATGATGATATCATTGTGCCGGTAGAATATTTTACCACTGGTTGGAAAAACGATTGTGTAACCTTTACATTTTTGGTAGAATTCATCCATAAGATCAATGAAGTATATTGTTGTGCCAGAAGAAGATTTTACCACCCGTGAAGTTGCGGAAATAACAAGTCGAATTGGCATGGAAAACATTTGTGCAATAGAACGGACTGTGTTTGGTACGTACCGCCTGTGAATTGATAGGCGCAGGAGCAAAGATGCCACATGGTATTCCAAGCGTGTTCGAAAGTTATCTTCCACCTGGAGAGAAAAACATTTTCCCCTTGTTTGAATACAACAAGTTCAACATAGTGTTCAAAGCCAGCTCAGTGGTGTTTCACCATAGTAACACTATTCTCAAGGCACTTCAAGACATAAATTCAGACAACAAATTGCATAAGGCTGTAACTGCAGACATAGAGTGTGTGTCATCATTGGCTCAGGTCCAACCTATGGCCTTAATTTAGAAGCATATCACATCACCTCTTCAGACAATAACAAGTAAAAAGGAACACATCCTAGACTTAAGGAACTATTATAAACTGCTCCATGCCTTCCTAAACAAATGACTACAGTCTGCCCATCAATACTAGATGGAACCACTGTTTTGTTTCAAGATTGCCCACGAGTTAAAGATGTTATCTTGGATTCCATAAACAATTCAAAAGTGAGCCCTGAGCAAGAGGCTCTTGTGGAGCAGAAGGTCTCGGTCTTTTGTGCCAGCTTTCTAGTTGTGTGTGAGGAGGAGCAGCTTTTTGATTATATACACGGGAAATGGGCAAATGATAGTGAAGACACTCGCAGGCAGTTCGCAGAAATAATAACATATCCGAGGGAGACTTCTCTGGGCTTGAACGCCTTTTGGGAGCTAAAGGAACGGCCAACTTAGACTTCATCAGATATTATACCAAAAACAATACCGCTGAAGCGCTCCGTGGTATGACAGCAGATGAACTTCATGCTTTAGTACAATCTGTTATTGGACCAGCTCATGAAATGGCAAACGCGGCCAAGACTAAAAAGATACAGCTTCGCCAAGAATGATTCAAAAATAAGAGGGAAGAAAAAGAACTCAAAGCTATGAAAGATAAACAAAAGGCTCAAGATGGTGTGCAGATTGATGGGCAGTGTTCAGTTGGGATAAACAACCATTATTAAGCTAATGCTATATATTAACCATTTCTGGTCTGATTATGTACTCAATTGCCCAGCTGAATACCTGTTTAAATTAAGTTCTAGCAAATTGCGTTGTGTGTTAATTATTATCACTTTTTTATGATGTCTGAAATACAGATTCAAACTATACTCTTTTTTCAATGTGCATTTTCCAATGTTGTCTTTTAAATTCTTATTTTCACAGGTTCTGTGAGACCTCTAGCAATAGGCCTGTTAGGAAATGAACCGGAGAAAATGTGGAAGGTCATTCAACCTGCATCAAGCAGTGAAGTGCTTCTAACTGTTATCTCTTCAATTAATTCGATTAATATATTATTAGTATCAAGTTGTTCACGCTGGAGGAGCAGTGGGAAATAGCAATGATTGTGTAACAGTGCATAAGAAACAATATTGAAACTAACATTAGGCAGTTAATGGTGGATCCAACGAACAAGGAAACAAGACAAAAAAATGGTACAAAAGGGTAGACAACTACAAATTTAAATACAATATTAAATTCTACTTAAATCCAATCAAAAACCATCAAATTCAAAAAGGGCCATAGCAAGTAGACTTTAATAGAACAAACAGTTACAAGCCTGTGAGAGCTGAATTCAGACTCTTTTTTATAGAATTTCAGACTTTGTTTTGGCTGTTTTCTGTATAAAAGTATAGGAGCTTGGAACAAAACAATCACAATCATCAGACTTTTCTAGCTGTTTCGGATTTTCCCCCCATTTGTGGTCACTCACAGGCCTGCAGTTATTATTTAGACATAATAACTCTTTGGTCAAACCACAACAACAACACATATCCACCTGCAAAATATTTTGCTACTTCTCTATCCAAACCGCTTCCTCTATAATCTTTAACTGAAAATTTGAAAAATGTAATTGAAAAGTGGAAAGTTGCCATGCATAGAGGATCCAGCTCATCTGAACCAGACATAAGCATGCCAGTAATTGGAAGTCAAGCCTCAAAAATCAATAACTTAAAAAGGACATTTTCCAAAGAGGCCAATAACAAAAGAATGAGAAAAAGTCTTGGGCCAACTGTAACAAAACTACGTCATGTCCCCTTTCAAACTTCAGAAATAATCAGAAAACGAATCAAGCACAAGCTTTTTTCATTTTTGACCCCAAAAAGGTTACATTTTGCCACAATTCTATTGCGTGTAAATCAAGAATCCCTTGACCGATTTAAAAAAATCAAACTGTTTTTTAAAGCATTCTAATGGTTTTTTCAACATGAACGATAAAGAAATGCCATAAGATCAATTTAAAAATTTTGTGTGACACCCCTACTAATATTGCCAAATGTATGCAAATTGTCAAGATTTGTATGAATTTTAGCCAGTGTCAATATATACGGTATTTGTTATTGGCAAGTGATAATAATATAATCGTCCTTATGTCTTTTGAGGCAGATACTTGCTATATGTGCAGCCATTTACACATCCATGTCTATGCAGCTTCCACAAAGAGACCAACATGCCAACCTTCCAGATATTGATGGATTCATACAAACACATTGATTGACATTCACTGGCTTGCTGAAAGTAACAGTTTTACCAACATTATACTTGAAGCATCTATTTCAAGACTGCAGATGCTTGCAACTAATATTCAGAGTGTAAGGCAATTTTTACCACCTAATGTAGGCACACAGCTAGCTTCATGCTGTAGAAACCTGACCAGAATAAGAAGGCTAAACCTAGCGGGTGCACCATCTCAGCCTGTAGCAGGGGTGGGAATATCTTTTTGTGAAAAAGCCTGAAAATGTGAATTTCCCTATAATTTTGTACAGGGAAGATCCCAGCAAAAAGCCTGAATTCAGGCTCTGGCCTGAACATTCCCATGCCTGGCCTGTAGTTATCAGGGCACCAACTGGCAGAATAGGGGCACCAAATGCTCTGAGAAATAATCAACTTCTCTTTCTAGTAGAGTATGATTTTACTGTTAGACAGATCTCTATGATCCTGTCACCAGTCTCAGAGAGAACTATTTCAAGACGGCTGAAGTACTGGGCATATCCCTACACCCATTTTCACATATTTCCGAGGAGGGTCTGACTGATATAGTGGCGTGCAACAGCCAAATGTTTCCTCAAGCTGGGCACAGAATGATGCGCTTAGTTTTGGCTCACCACATGATTTATGTTCAAAGAAGATGTATGCGTCAGGCGCTTCTGAAATTGGATTCAATGGGAGTTACAGTTAGGTGGATTGCAACAATAAGGAGAAGGCGTTACCGAGTGCCAGCACCCAACAGCTTGTTGCACATTGATATTGTAGCTGTTTGGAAAGAATGGATCTCTTGTACCAATCATGCCCTCCTTCATAAGGTTGGTGTCATATTTGTGAGTTTAAAACAAAATTACCATCTTGAACTATATTCCAGCTAGGA
This sequence comes from Ophiopholis aculeata, assembly GCA_032273385.1. Classification (NCBI taxonomy): domain Eukaryota; kingdom Metazoa; phylum Echinodermata; class Ophiuroidea; order Amphilepidida; family Ophiactidae; genus Ophiopholis; species Ophiopholis aculeata. The sequence continues at coordinate 1,753 of JAUMTS010471041.1, read as the reverse complement.
CATTACGTGTACAAACTAAACCTATAAAAAGGTAGATATTCAGTCTAATACTAAAGCTATGTACACACACATGGAAGAAGCTTGATGTAGTGCTAATAGAATGTACATAATGGGTTGCGATTTGAAAGCAAAATTATAAATTATAAGCAGTCATCTTCTGTCAATTCCAACTCCAGTTCTGCACTGTGATCAAGCCTCGGAAAAGACAAAGCCCACAAGCAAAGGCTGAAATATATATAAAGGAGGAGAGGGATCAGGAAGGGCATTTGCACATTCTATCACGAGAACTGTATCAATTAAATAAGTTGCTTTTGTAATTCAATATTTTTCTGCAGAGAGATGTCAAGGGTTGATGTGCCCATGTTGAAGGATGTAGCGATATCAGCGAAAGACTCACGCACACGAAGTAGGTGCCAGGGACGCTCATCGGCTGCAAATAGAAAGCTAATTTCCAACGCTGATGAGCTACTGTCCCTGAACATAGACAGCATCAAGCAAGATGTTCAGGCGGACTGACACAATGAATCGCGTTGGACTTAAAAAAAACATGCCATAAGTTTTTTACCCTGATCGTTTGGGTTGAACGTTGGGTCAGAGTTGTTGTTGATGTTTAAAGACTGAAATCTGACTCGCTTGTAAACCTCGAGAACTATAACATGATAAAAATATCTTGGGACAAAATACTTCCTGGAGTTTTGTTATTAAAGTGAATTGTGTTGGAATATGTCATTTCTCTAATTTTAAAAGTAAGATGTTTCGCCGTCACAAAACTTATTAGAGAGAAAAAAGCAACTTTAACAGAAAGATAAATACTATAGTCTCAGCTGGGAATTAACCTAGTGGGAACTGAACACAAACTGAAGGAATAAATTTAGTTGCTCTAATAGCATATGTCCCACTTTTGCCAGTGTCTTGAAATCTGAATGAAAAGATTTTTATAAGCATCAAATCAGTGATCTAGAGAGAGAGGGTGAACCTCGGGAAAGTAATCAGGTATAGATATTTCCAGAAACAAAACAGATCAGATGTAGATAGAAGTTGTGAAGCGAAGGATTCTCAAGCAGCTCTCAAAAAACTTACACAACAGAAAAATGTTCTCAAAACTCAATTAAAAGGTGAAGAGAAAACTGTAACCATGGTAACTGATGTTGAGAAACAATTGGAATTATCTCTGAACAAAATTGAGAAAGCATCAGGGCCGTTTAAAGTAAAATTTAAGAAAGTTGCCAATGATCCTAACAAGAAAAAAACTCCAAATCAAGACAATTTGTGTTACGGTGAACAGATGTTTGGTCCTTTATCAGGGTTACTAATATGATAGGTTAGAACTATAATTGGACTATATTACATGGTGGCAGGGAAACCTTATTGATCTATTTTAGGTGGAAAGCCATCCGGCTAGACGCATACTGATTTTTGTGACAATGTGTGTACAACTTGATTTACAAACATGTCAACTTTGAAATGGATCACAAATGCTGGACACTTTTTCTGAAAGGCTAGCTAAATATTTTGAATTGATACAATTCGACTTGCCCAATGTTTTATGTCGAACAGACACTTTGTGATGGAACTGGATATTTGTACACTGGTTGTACGAATAAGGTGACGATTCCTCTTATTCGTACGAATAAGGTGACGATTCCTCTTATTCGTACAACGGCTCTGGACCAATCATGTCAGTTACCGCAACAGGTTAGTGAGCGTCGATGTACCCATAGCTAAAAATCAACGCCACAGAGAAGTCCTGCGG
>JAUMTS010469931.1:0-13464 GCA_032273385.1 Ophiopholis aculeata | reverse complement strand
GTTTTCACTATAACGATCTCCTCTGCAGTTACTCTTTTACGACCAAATAACAAGTTAAAGAGAAAAATCCAACACCCCCATTCATATCTGTATTTACATCCGACATGAAGACTATGTCATTAAAGTGCAACGTAAGTGCCGATCCTTTTATGCAAATTAGCAAATCATAACTATTGTCCACTTTCTTCCAGATAAAGTTCTTAGCTGTTTAATCTATTCCATAGTCATGTTTTAAAGTAACTTGCAGGTAGGTTTCTTTTTACAATTAAATCAGTTGCAGACATTTACCCAGGCAATTCCCTCCATCCGACACAACTGTAACACCTAATGACAACAAAATTAAAGAGAATTAACATATCAAATACAATATGGAACAAATGTACCTGTATTACATGGGGGCAAGGTGCATGCCTGTCACCTATACATACTTGCTTTGGGCCATCTATGACCACCACTACAGCTAGCAAAATAACTGCCTGTTATATCCTGCTTAGCAAAATCTATCCAGCTCCCAGCACAACTGTGTTATCAACCGCTGACTGGTGAGGAGGCCCCTCAGCGGCTTAATAGCCAAATCCATACTCCCTCTCACCCACATACAATGTACGAAAAATACTTGGGAGCAAAATCCTATCCTCGCAACCAGTGCGACCACAACACAACAACACAGGCAGTTTTTCACATAATGTACCGCTTTACACAAACTCATAACCAGTAAGCCTTACACCAACTCCTGTGATAACCAATGTATCACTTAAGACATTGAATAAACACAGTGAGAATGTTTTGCATCACAAAACCACAAAAACGACAAAGCAAATGCTTACTGCAAGCGGTCTCCATATTTAAACGACTGTCCCACAATCCCCACAACTAAAAAACGTCTCTGGGAGGGTGGGAGGGCAAAATTCAAGTCTGGTACAACCTTCCTCGAGTAGGTTTCTCTGGAGAATGACCGTGTGCTGCAAACTGCCCATGTGGGCTGATGTGGCAATTGAATTAGAAATGATGTGATGTCACGCATAATAATGAGGCAGCAGAACCAATGAGCCTAGATGAAAATCATGAACAGCCCCCTCACTTTTCATTTAATTAAAAATTGTTAGACCTTTTCCCAGACTTGCTTCTTTAATATAATGACATGTAGGACCTAAATTGTCCTAAATGGAATTATATTAACACCACAAGTCTAATGCCTCCCCACAAGTGAGAGGAGGCATAACAGGAAAAACCACGAAAACATAAAAATGCGGTCAGATAAATTTATTCAACAAAAGAATCCATTACTTTACTACAATGTAACGACGAATCAGAGGTGCATTTTCCCTATACATTGTCAGATACTAGCTGGCACCATCTCTTTGTTGAAAGTCCCCCTCATTAGTGGGAACTCTTATTAACACCATAGCGACTGATCAACGTGCATCCAAGTACATATCAAATTCTCCAGGATGCACTGCATTTATAATTTTAATGTTAATTTAGACAAAGTAATTATGATGTTTTCACTATAACGATCTCCTCTGCAGTTACTCTTTTACGACCAAATAACAAGTTAAAGAGAAAAATCCAACACCCAACCAAAAAAAGGAACACATTTTTTGGCCCCAATCAATGTCACCCAAGGCACACTGCCAGACCTGCAAAATCACCACGACATCTAAAACAACAAAAACATACCTCTCATCTAGCGTCTCAACCACTCAGGTGGGAAGGCAACTGCAGCTGGATACATATGAAAATATTCAAAGGCACCCTTCAAGGAATTAACAAAAACATCCAAACCCAAATCACTCAAATGAAGATCATCAGGTCGGTATAAAGCACCATTGAACCTGTCAATGTTTACATGGGCAATAGACTTACCCCCGACCTTTAGACACAAATTGCGGGCATTGCGATTGACCTCGCTAAGCTTTTGAACCAAGACTGACTGCCGATCAAAATCTGCGTAAAAATGTTGAGGAAAAATGAAAGACCAAACCAATGTGGTAAAAGGCAACCTGCCTTTACAGAACTTGAACAAGTCCTTGATCATGTGGTGCAAATTTAGCTTGGATGTGTACACTAAGTCATTGCAACCAAGGTGAATTAAAATAATATGTGGCAAACCTGCACCTGGGCGCTGCAAAAATTCATCCAGAAGTGTAATTGCATTGGCTAGTGAGGCTCCTCGACGACCTTTCCATACAAGCTCGTACCCACATTGGTCAACACCCAACTGCAATCCTTCTTCCCGGGTGAGAGCATGACGCGCCGCCCAGTGTATGTGGCTATCGCCCACCAGCCACACTTTGGTGATTTCACCATCTGCCGGTGGACCTGAATATTTGTAGAAAAAAATAAAGAGAATTAAGCCATGGAATTGCAGCATAAGGAATCATTGGACTACTAGTATATACTTAATCTGTGTTTGTGATTTATCAATATAACTAAGACACTAAACCAAGCACTAACTTGAAATCACTGGTAACCGTATGTATCTTTTGAAGACACCCGATTTCCAGCGCCCCATGGACTGAATATCCTCATCCGACCAACCCATCTGTTTTGCTGTTGTTGCAGCCCCTATGCGAAAAGAATGCGACTTAAACAATTGACCCTGTGGAAAGTTACAAAACTTGACAGCTTTTCGCAGCATACAATTTACCTGATAAACGGTAATAGGGGAGGTATCAAAATGAGAGAATAAAACACCTGAATCACTTGCAATTGCAAGATACTTGGATAACGCCAAAACAGGGCATGATCGCGAATCCGTTTGGGATTTAATTTCAATACTCTGAGGATCTCCAAACTGATTGTTTTTTGATACCCTAAACTTAATGATCAAACCTTTGACACCATCCTGCTCCTGAAAAATTAGATCTGATCTTTGCAATACCGAACTTTGAACTTTTTGCTTTGAAGAAGCAGCCACTTCACCGATTCTCAAAAAACCAAAAAACATGCTAGTAAAAACTGCCTTAAACAAGATAGCCTCAAATTGTGAACTGCTTATCTTAGGCAAAACTTCAAGGATGAGATGCAAGTGGTGAAGTGAAATTGGTAAACGCAAATCATGCGATGAACCCCTATCCCGTCGCACACCATCTAACATTAAACCTACAACAAAACAGTTACCCGGATTTTCAAAACCTTGCATTCGATGTTGAAAACCAATACTAGCTAGGTAAGTTGTCATGGTTGCATAAGCAAAATTTTTTAAGGAAAGGTCAGCTATAAAATAGCAAATTGTATCTACTGGTATTGGCAGCACTGTAGATAACCCTTGTTCCCCACAAAATGTTGAGAACTTTGCCCATCCCGTTTCATATGTAGCACGTGTTTTGTCTGCCACACCTAATGCCATCAGTCGACCCACTTCATGTTGGATTTGCGTTACTGAGCCCATAGAGGCAACCGAGTCGGATGTGCATCTGCCGCTGGTGCTAACTGACGGAAACGTTTGTTCTGAAATCGAGAGAGTGAATCAGAAATCCCATTCAACTTGCCCTCTATGTATGCTGCTTTGAATACAATATTATGTTTCAATGCCAACAGTACAAAATGTCTCACTAGCTTCATAATAGCTGTACACTTGGAAGTTTGCTTGTTAATGATACAAACAACAGATTGATTGTCCGTCCAAAATTTCACACGATTGTTTGCCATTGAATGACCCCACAACTCCAGAGCAACTACTAATGGAAACAACTCCAACCATGCTATTGACTTGTGCTCAACTTCCACCCAAGTGGGCCATCTACCTTGTGTCCAATGGCCTCGAAAATAACACCCAAACCCCACAGACCCTGCTGCATCAGTATATAATTCTAGCGTAGAATTGGATATCCATTGAGATAAAAACATAGCAGCACCATTGAACTCCCTCAAAAATGAGAGCCACATGGAAATATCCCTCTTGGCACCTGCACCAACTCTAATCTTTGAATGTTTACCTGTCACCCCTACTGTCAAATTAATAAGTCTTCTGATAAATGCTCTGCCTGGTACAACTGCCCGACAAACAAAGTTGAGTGAACCGATTATAGATTGAACTTCAGTCAATGTCAAGTATTCAGAGTCGAGTGCATGTTGTAAGACCTCAATCAACCTCGCCAATTTGTCTTGTGGTACACGTACTAACTGGCGCACAGTATCAATTTCAAGGCCAAGAAATGTCATTACTTTCTGTGGGCCCTCAGTTTTTTCTGGTGCTAAAGGCACCCCCAGTTCGTCACACATCCCCTGAAAAGTTGTTAACAAGCCCAAACATACACTCTCATTCCTCGAAAGAAAAAGGAAATCATCGAGATAGTGACAGATAGCCTCAGAACCGGTGACCTTTTTAGCTTGAAATTCCAGAAAAGTTGAAAATGTTTCAAATAAAGCGCAACTTCTTGAAGCCCCCATTGGCAAACACTTGTCAATAAAGTATAAATTCTGGAATTTGAAACCAAGTAAATCAAAATCCCCCGGATAAATTGGTAACAAACGAAAGGCCGATTTGATATCACTCTTTGCCATCCAAGCACCCCTTCCCTCCTTCACAACAAGATCAACAGCTTTATCAAATGACAAGTATTTGACTGAACAGATATCATCTGGAATTCCATCGTTGATGGATACACCTTCCGGAAATGATAAATGAGTGATTAACCGCCATTCACCAGGCTGCCGTTTAGGAATAATTCCAATGGGGGAACACTGTAAAGTAGCTAGAGGTGGAGAGGAAAAAGGCCCCACTATACGACCTAAAGAAATCTCCTTTTTTACTTTGTTCCATGCCGCTGAAAAATTGCTGGAAGCTGATTTCAAACAATCTGACTCCCGTGGACACCTACGTCCCTTGTATCCCAACTTAAAACCCTGAGAAAAACCCTTAGCCAAAATATCTCTATCCTTCAAATTTGGATAATACTGTAGCCATTTCAATAACACTGGTACACTAATAGGTGTTGGTGCGCGGGATAGCAACGGTACCTGGCTTCTTCTGTTGTCCTCTAGGGCCACCAGTAATTGAACTTTGACTTGGGACTGAGTTGGCAGAAAAACCTTGTCCTTGATCTTTTGAACTTCTGCAATTTGATGCCCCATGGCCAGGTTTGAAACATGATGAGCAGGAGTGGTCAAAACGGCATGATGTCCATGCACAGCGCCCTTTGTTATAGTCGAAACACCGTCCAGGACGACCCCGGCCTCTGGCTGAGCTCCCCCCAGATTGCCACTTGGCTGAGGAAGACTGCCTGCCACGAAAAGACTGGCTGTAAATTTGCCCAGGCATGGTTAACTTCTCAAGAAATAAATCAGAATCATAAACACCCCAGGATCGTGAAGGATTCAAAGCTTGACCCAAACGAAATTCCCGATCATAATGCAACCAGCCCATTCCCCCAAAACGCATTGCCAGCTTCCGAATCAAATCCGCGTATTTGATCAACTCTATAGCCCTCTGCGGATGACGTTGAAGATAGACGGACATAAAAACAAAAAACGAACTAGTCCACCCATCTATACTGAAAATAGGGCGGCTCTTTGCCTGCACAGGTTTCAAGCAAAGCTGACCCCCTACCTGTACAAATGACATTGGCAAATCTTTATTGGGTTCTTCCACTACCAATAAGGTACCTAATTCAATGAACTCGCTCCCCCAAATTTTTTCCTTAGTCGCCATAGGTAGGAATTGGCCCAGTGGAGCACCTAGTTGCCTTGGAGTAAATGTTATAGGCTGAGCTCCCCCAGGGTCACTTATACCCACACTACTGGTGTTAATATTTTGAGGCTGAGAGGCAGGAACAATATTGAAACTTGCCCTAATCCCCTCGCCCACACCCTGACTTGGGTGACATTGACCCTCACCTGGAGCATTTGGCATTGGATCCACTGGCACTGATCCCAAAACAGCAGAAGGAAGCTGACCCACTTCTAACTGGTTAGCTGCGCTGGTAGGCGGCTGCAACGGTAACCCACTGGCATTAGCTTGGCTAGGTCCGGCGACATCATTCACTGCTTGTAGCTCACCACCATCAACACCTCTACCTCGTCCTCGCCCAACTCCATCAGTTTGACTCCTTGTCACACGTCCTGCTCTCGTCTGTCCTTGTCCTCGTCCTCTACCTCGTCCTCTCTGTACCCTTGTCTTCGGCATACTTGTAACGTCACCACACTAAACTGAAACAAATTTCCTCAACAAAAATGACAGGAAGAAATTGGTTAGAACTGCCGAAATACACTGGTTGTATTTGAAAAAAGAACAAACTCCAGAATAGAAATATTAAGATAACTGATCTTAATTTTTGTTTGTGTTTAAAATGTTGACTTCAATCGCCCGAATAAAAAGAACTAACAAATAATACCCCGGATACATTGCAAAACGGGAAGGAGGAAAAACCAAGAAAATTAAAATATTAAACCATCAAAAAATCTTAAAACCCGACGAGACCAACCAACCCAAACCGATTAACAATGTAAAAACCCAATCATTAATGCGAATGAGCGAACACATTTTTTAACTTTAAATTTTATTTTTAATTTTTTTTTTTTTTTTAAAGATGGCCGCCGAAGCCACGTGGCACCATGCGGGCGCCATGAGGTTTCCAAATCAAGCAGCACATGGCTTGAAACAGCAACATGCCAATTTAATCAGCTGACCAGAAATAATTTTTTAGGTGAAGAAAACCAAAGCACTATCAATTATAGGGCAAAAGAACATGCCCACCACACGTTGCCGCCACATTTGGTTTGAAAAATGTAAAAAGAGAAAAAAAAAATTACCCTTTTTCCTTTCAATTATTTTTATTTTTTAACCACCAAATTAAATGCATTTTCGGGCATGAACCTTGTCACATTGGGCCAAAACAAGTTTAAAAAACCAACAGTATGAACCCCAGTACCAGACAGCAATGATTGCCCATGAAACATGCACGCAACATGGACACAGAAAAGCTGCTTAATCCCCGGCGTTGAAAGTGAAAGTACCGACTATGAAATGCACATTCTAAAAACAACCAAATATTTTTATTTGTTTTAGAAACTCGCCAGAAAAACCAAAGCTTAACCAACCCAAAACCAACTGCTCATGGCACGTCAAATAACTAATACTCCATCATTACCATGCAGTGAACTGTAAAGTTTTCCTAAATTTATAACATTTCAATACTTTCAAATACAAATGAAACAAGTACTCACCAAAATTCAAGTCTGGTACAACCTTCCTCGAGTAGGTTTCTCTGGAGAATGACCGTGTGCTGCAAACTGCCCATGTGGGCTGATGTGGCAATTGAATTAGAAATGATGTGATGTCACGCATAATAATGAGGCAGCAGAACCAATGAGCCTAGATGAAAATCATGAACAGCCCCCTCACTTTTCATTTAATTAAAAATTGTTAGACCTTTTCCCAGACTTGCTTCTTTAATATAATGACATGTAGGACCTAAATTGTCCTAAATGGAATTAGGTTTATATAAATCTTTAACTTATCAAGCTTACCTAGCAGCTAAGAATATACATGAACCACCTCTCAAAAATTGATCTACACAATTTTCAATTCATTAATATGATTTAACACAACATATTTTGATATACTTGTGCTGTTTATAAAATCCTTAATTTATTCATTATTATCATTAACCTTCACTGTCAAGTTATAACTAGGCACTATAAAAACAAATTATTCTCTGTATGTTGAATTTCATTAGGCAAAGACAAATATCAAAACCATATAGAGAGACACCAGGTTTTCTTTTCCGTGTTTGTAGCCTGCAGTACAATACTAAGAAAATTATTTAGCACAGGCATAATCAATTATTCCTGTCTGTCAGATTTCATTAGATTAAGTGAAGATAAGAAAGGAACATAAGACAACAACAGTTTCCTCTTCTACCTTTGTAAAGACAGTATATATATATTGATCTTGTTTTGTATTTTCCTGTAGGCCAAAAGCAAGTGATATTTAATAAATGGAAATGTGTGTGAGCATGGTGGATATTCATTCATGTTGAGTCTTATAGGCAGACTAAAATTGTGATGTATTTCCTACATCTGTTTGTAGTGCATTCAGTTGTCAAAAAAGAAGTCTAGAATATTAAATATATATTCATAAAAGGTAACAAGTTTGTGTGGGTGTTTTTAAAAAGAGTAACACTTTATTGCTTTTTTTAACACAGCATTTGATAGAAAAACTATCAAGTGAGAAAGTATTATTGAAAAATTATTGATTTTAAGGAAATCATCCAAAATGTATACATCTTATTGCATTGGCTGTGTACGCGTTGAAGGAAATAATAAAACTATTTTATCTGCCAAAAATACAGATTAAGCAAACATAGAACCAAATTCATTTATATCAACTCCAAATATTATGCTCTTTTAAACATTCAGATTTCCGCTTACACAAATAATATTCCACTACCTGCATATTTAATAAAACAGACAAAACTGATTCATATTTTGTCCCTGCAGATTTTCCAATAAGGCCATCGAACTAATCAAACAAAATCCATACTGTCATGTAATCATATACATATCACTGCAAATACACCTGCCCGGCTGTCATGCAATAAAATATACCAAACTCGTCTTGTATCTGTAGATTAATTCTCTGTATTTGCTCAGTTACACAAATGTATCCCAAATTTTCCTGTCTTCAAAAGTGGGATGTAAGCTTATATATTTAAAAAGCATTTGTGTTGGTGTATGTTACATAGAAGCAGGTGATATTTTGTTCCCTAAAATACTGTCTTATACAGGGAATATTTGAAAGACAAATATGGAAAGTCAAAATTTATTGATGATAAATTAGTTAGGAGGGTAAAAGTTAAACAAAACTAATGGGACATTCCAAAAAGCATTTAATTTACAATTGATGTATTTTTTCAAATTGGTTTAATAGAAAAATGAAGTTAGAAAACAGTTTGTAACAGGATCAAACAGTGAATTTGATATAGCATTATCGTATATGTGCTGCTACCAGTTTGCATATGTTCATTTGTAGTACTTATACTCTCAACCATCAAGATGTCTCTGTTTAGAGCAATTTTATAAGAAATCTTGTAGACTTTCACACAGACAGATGAAGAGATCTATTTGCTTATTGCTTGGCTAATCTAGCAAGAGACTACACAGATACAGAATTACTAGCAGCATAGTACCCACCTTAGCCAAATAGGTCAGATTTTGAGGAGACATTCCACCAGAATTTTCCCTTGATTATTCAGTTTGCTAAAAGCAATTAATATTCCATAGATATGGCTGTTGTAAGTTGATCAACTAAACTGGAGACGTGCTCTGAAATCAAGTTGTATCCTGATTCAATATTCAAAGTCTATTTCAGTTTTATATCATGAAATATTCTCAGGTAAATATATGTTTTAAGATTCTTCAATTATATTCAGGTAGGGTTTTGATCAAGGCGCCTCAGTGTCGGAGATGTCAAACCCATCTTCTCAGTTGTATTTTATTTGAATTCATTACTACATTCGGGTCCTAGATTTTAGATGATATTGTTTATTGACATAGTTTTAACCCATTTTTTTTACAAACAGTATTAACCAAATTTTTTAATCCCTTTCTATGGTACTTCCACTAGTCTTGTAACTTTGAAGAAAACAAAATTTTAAAGGATTTTTTAAAGTCCAATTTAAAGTGGTTTCCATGACAATATGGAATACAAATGATACTTGTAATAACCTTCCACTGGAGGTGTTTGCATAGTATGGAGCAGAAGAAGCGGAATAAGTTTGCATCATGGTGAATTCAAAACCTGTTGAGCATGACAGGAAAGAGCTATTAAAAGGACATACAACTATGTAATATATCAACTTCTGATTGTAGAATCTAGTAGAATTAAGTTTCTTTTCTGTTACTTACAGCACTTCCCCTCATTAAATACCTGTTAGTGTATCAACACAAGTAATCTCTACACTGGTGGATACACATCAGCATGTAGTTACTATCAATGGATACGCACCTGCTACCATGCCAGTTGTGATTTCAACATCATCCTGTACATGTACCTGTCAAATTGTACAGCTCATTTTTCAACCTCTTTTAAGGAAGGTGCTTTTATGTTATGCTTTCACATATTCTTCTTAGCTGTAGGCCATTTCAAACCTAGAAAATGGAAAGTGTTGATTGTTATTGCTGTTGTAAAATCAGATGTTTCCTAACTTGAGGTGTTTTTATTGTTAGCTTTCACTTTGTTTTGTCATACACCATTTCAGAACACAAAATGGGAAGTTCTGATTGTTATTTCACTGTCATAAAATCAAGTATACCCTTCAAGCCTTCATTTCGCTATTATTGTTAATGTGCCTTTTTGAAAAAGAAAAGTGTTGGTTGTCATTTTCCTGCTGTAAAGTTAGACAGACCCTTGGAGCGACTATTTCACTTGTGTATTGTTTAAAAGGATGTGAAATGTATCAATAAAATCAGATGCATTCATCTGATGGGAAATATCAAAACAAAAATAAGAAACAAACTCATTCTAGAGCATGATGTTTCCAATTTGAAATTAGTTGTATTTGGAAGTTATATTTCTGCAAATTGTTGAAAAAGTGCCTCAAAACGACTGACAAGTGATGGTATGGATTTAAAAGATAATACAAGGTTGTTTGAACGATTTCTGATGTGTGGTAATAAATGCGAGTTGATTCTGAAGGCTGGGGAATTTTTCTCATGTGATATATTTTATTATGAGAAATGCCTGTAGAAACTCTGAACTTATTCGATCAGATTTGTAGTACAGTGTGTCCCAGGATAAATGTGCCCTAAAGAATCAGTCACAATGGGAGACGCAGCAATTTATAGCAGATTACGATCTGCTGCGTATAGAGATAACAAGTAGTTGTAGTTTCTTGTGTAACTGGTAGTGTAAAAAATCTTGGGTGATACTCATTTGTACTCCCAATGTTCAATATGTTACTAACGGCATTCTACCACTGGTCCTAGTTGCACTACTTAACTAATCATCATAAGTACAAAACCATTTTGTAAAATAAGCCCTGTATAGTGTGGCACAACAGCTATCTTGTCACCCATTTTGGGACAAAAGCAGAATAGGACTTTAGAGCACGTGAAAAATACACAGCAATTTCCTACTCCTTTCCACCTCTCAGGCATTTAGAAAGTGGCCAGAAAACCATATATTTTGGTCACCTATGGTGGGCCTTAGTTATCGTATAACTTAAGGGGGTACTTACGGAAGTACTCTGGTTGTCCTCTTAGGAGGTGGCCATGTGTGGGAGTACCTACGGTAGTCCTCCCCTCTCAGTCACCTTAGGTGAAATGGCTGCGGTAGTACTCCGGTTGTCCTTCAATAGTACTCTGGTTGTACTCTGGTACTTGGCTGTGTTTGTACTCTGGGACCTCCCCTTCCATGCATGCACAAAAAACGTAGGTTACTTTGGGAGTACTGAAGGTAGAACTACGGAGTACCTGAGTTGCCGGTTGACTGGTGAAATAATAAAATGGCTGTGTATGTTAGGGTGATACGGCAATGGATATCAGTTTGCTGATAGTTCAAATTCACTCTTTTTGGAGTGATGTCTTGTTATTTGTTTCCACTCTTACATTTTGAGAAGTTTCTGTGACAACAGTTCATGACGGTCACCATGTGTAACAACACATGATGGTAAACCCTAAGAGAACAGATTGCTTCCATAAGATGAAAACTGTTTCCATTAGAAGATACTCATGTTTTTGGAATGCAACCAGATCAGTTGTTTTGATAGTGCCTTTGAAGTGTTGGCTTTGCAACTCATATCCGTTTCCCAATTGATCCGACAAGAATAGTCACAGTGTTTGAACATAATAAGATTATAAGACCGTACATGTTTAACTAATTAAGAAAATGTCTAGTGACGTGATGCGCCATGTTATCAAGGGATGTCTATTTTGATGGAGTGTCAATCTGTGTCTTGTATATACATTTTATGATTAGGGTGTGTTGGACATCAAGGGGATTTTTGTTCAAATACTACTCTCTAAATGTTAAAGAGTGAAGATTTCACTCTTATTATTACAGGGAAGGCTCAAATCTATTGTTCACAGTCGATCAATAAAAGCATGCAGCCCCTCTATTAAAGGAGCGATTCTTGAAAAACAATAATTTGTGAAACACCTTTTTTTAGGGAAGTTACAATCTGTTTAGCTATCATTGATTTTAAGCTACTTGGTTCTCTGGGGTTGGTAAACATGTGTTAAACTAAATCTTTCCATATTGCAGAGATGTCCTGTTATTACTCTAACAAGTGTTATATTCCGAGCAAGCAAACAAAGTTGAAATGTTACACCTTAAATGTAGGTTCAGAACATTTTCACATGTGTAGATAATCCCCAAATTGGTGCATTCGCTATCTTTGGGTACAGTGCATAAATACATAATGATCATATTTTACTAAAATACTAAGTACATTACACAAACTCCCTTTGCCAAAAAGAAAAAGTCAAATTTATGACAATTTAAATCAAACCTCTTACTCAAGTGGCCTCAAGACAATTTTACTTCACTATCATTATAATCTATATAGAATGAGAAAGAAACATCATACAATTATATGATTCTTGGAAATCAAAAAGCACTGCCTGTGCTTATAAAAACATAATTCAAGGACAACTGTACAATATATTTTAGTTGAGATGATAAAATCATCCAATTAAGTATACCACTTTTGATATATTTAAATTTTGAAAAGACTTGATAGTTCACGATGAATACATTATAATTAAAAAATAATAAAGAATTTACAATAACATTGTTCCAAGTTTTATTAACCACTGTATTGTTTGAATCAAACATTGTGTGAAACTTATCCTTTTGAGTTATTCTACTAATTAATTGAATAAATTGAATTGTTTTTACAATTAGCGATATAGCAGTACAGAGTAATCGCAATGATGAATCAGACGTCGTCTATGACGTCTGTCTTATTTTTAGCAAGCAGTTAAATTGAACTTTGTGAAGGACAATAATCAGCAAAGATACAGATTATCAAGTCAGTGCAAGAAAGTTGTATCTGCATTTTTGCCGATTTGCAGGAGTAGCCTTTTCTGCTCAAAACAATTTTTTGTTTTGTTTAATGTCTTTCTTCTTTCATAAAAATAAATAAAAAATAAAATTGCTTTTAGTTCAGACTTGCAAGTATATCCTTAGTTTTGCTTGTTTTACCTGTATTTTCCAAATAAAAAGTACAATTTAATTTCACTCAATATGTCAGTTACGACCTACTTGCACTCATGATGAGATGATTCCTAGTCTATCCATCAGCACACTTCACTATAAGTAATAAAAGACAGATGTTCATATAGAAAATCGGCAAATGTTTTGAAAAACATGTTTGGGTTTAAATCTGATGAAGAGAGTAGCATATCTATCATTTTCAAAAATTTAGATTTGTCTCTACTGTTTTGTATTTTGAAAGTGCCAATGTGTGCGGATGAAAATATAAATATTTGTTTGTGTTTCATAAAAGCACATAAGTA
>JAUMTS010468820.1:0-13466 GCA_032273385.1 Ophiopholis aculeata | reverse complement strand
GAAGCCTTGTCTCAAATTGAATTTCATTGAAAATATTACCCAGATTTGTGTGTGACTTTTTAAGGGGTTAAAATACCATTTTCCAGCACACTACTCTCAGAACCAATTGAGTTATTTCAATGCAGTGATTTTTATTTTGTTGATTTCAAAATAGATAATTACACTATTCACCACTATAAGTAAAAAGTAATTTAGTCCAGTTTTTGGTCAAAAATTTCAAAAAATCGGAATTCCGATTAAATCAGAAAAGAGGCATCTCTGAGTATACAAGATAGTGTGCAAAAGGCAATGATCCGTAAGCGGAGTTATCACTTCCATCTACACATTTTTTTTTTATTGAGAAGGCAAATTATAAAAATCACACACCTTTGTGCATTTGGAACCAGAAGTCTGTGTATCTGACTGTTCAGCATGTTGGTTTAGCGGCAACTCTGTGTCAGTGATATCATTGGTACCCTCTGGCTCATCGGCTTGCAACTCATTATAATTGATGTTCTTGCTGCTACTTTCCCAATAAATAATTGGATTCTCTTCCACATCCTGCATGATAATAGTGCATTTCACAAACATTAGGCCATGCATGCATAGAAAGGGTGAAAATACGAAGCAACAGACCGGGGTTTTTCTTTATTAAACGCAAAATTCGCACGTCTCCACCAGCATCACATCAGTGCTCGGATAAGGCACGAAAATTCCACAAGCAAGTGAAATATTTTCTTTGTTAGCGTGAATTAGTCAAAATAGTTAATCTATTATTATGACCCCTGGGTTTCCTAAGCATTTTACCAGGGGTTACTTCTAATTGACAAGACACTTTTTTCTGTACTATTTGGAAGGAAAGTGGCCACTGGTTAACTTAATTTAGCTGTAACTAGGTCCCATTTCAGAATTGGTGGGACCAAATTGCCCCTTGCTCCGCTTATTTTCACCCTTGACGTACAACTACATTCTATAAATTCAAATTCAATTTGTGATCATGTTAAATTAGCCAAAACATTTCATAATGGGATTTAATAATGATAAACCGACGTTGATTGCATACTAACTCTACATCCACGCCTGTGCATATTGACGGAGAAGGGCTGTGGGCATGTACCATGCCTCAAAAAAGCAGTCAATATAAGATCCAATTTAAAGATTCTTGTCATTAAACTTGACAAAAACATCACACTCATAGTTGAATTATATTTTGATGTGGTATCTATCTAGCTGCAGGAGTGACAAAATACCATAATTATGCACTTAGCTTGTAAAATTTGTTATAACGCATGCCGTGTATGGGGCAGGAAATGACCTTTCTGCCCATGCTTTAGCAATATTGTAAAAATTACAATTTCTCTAATGAAAGTTAAAAATCCTTGAATGTGCAGAATGCAGATATTTTCTAATTTAATGTCTCCTTTTTCAGACACAAAAATGAAGATTTACAAAAGTGAAGTGGAAATAAGTAGTAGGTTGATCTACCATCCTCTTTCACAACAACATATTAAAGCAATTTGTACATGTGCCCATGCAATTGTTGTAGGTACATAGAAATAGAGGCTTGTGGGAATGTAATTATGTTGTTGGTAACCAATTTTAAGAAAAAAATGTTGGTTCCACAAACAATTCTGATTATTTTTATGCCACTTCATAATTTGTGGAACCAACCTTGATATAAATACTGTAAATATTAATCACAAAAACTGAAAAACAGTTACCAATACCGAGTCTTTGAAAACTTTTAATGTGAGTAACCAGTATTGCAAACAACCAATGTAATAAAATAACCACATTAGCCACCATCGTAAGTATGAACAAAAACTGGAACATTTTTCTGCTTATTTACTGTTTTTATAGTTAACTGATTAAAAGTTATTGAACCATAAATTTTCAACACTTTCAAAATTGCCGCATAGGTATACATGTACTAGCAATGTTATCACTTGCCTCATCGTCTTCATCCATGTAAAGAGGATCATCGTCTCTGAGTCCAACTAGAGCCTGAAACACGAACACATACAAATGTATATTTATAACAAGTATTATTAAAGATTCTAAAAGGATGAGTGATGATCATAGTTTTGAATTCATGTAGGCCCTACTTGCGCATTTTTAAAATGATCCGGTCTTCTTGTTTTGAATCATTTTCAGATGATTCTTAACATGATAATATTTAACTTAATTTGGACCATATTTATACATACGGTGTCCAAAACGTTGAGGCACTTTTTGTAGTCTTTTGGTTCTTTTCAGTATGCCTTCAAAATTAAACTCCTCTTGAGTCTTATTTATAGATTAATAACTACAATTAGTTGACGCGAGAACATATATAAGGATCATCCAAATAATACATGCGTTCAAATTCACAGCACGTTTAATGTCATTTCAAAATCTTTCAAGATCACAATCCAGGCTGCACAATGTTATACACATTAAAATACAATGTAAAATCATACCTCATTGCTTTCCAACCAATCTTCTAAAGAAAAGTTATCTCGATCAATGGCATATTTGCTGGTCTCCTGAAAGTCGGTGACAGTGTGATCAATAATTATACCACCAACGTTGATTGTTGATAATTATCTTGACAAATTATCCATCACTTAATATTATAACTTAATCTCAAACATGATACATATGCTATATGTTACTATCACTCTGGCTATGCAGAATAATTTGGGCTATATCTGTATATAACTTGCAAAGTAGTCTTACTTGTTGTCAGATAGTGATGCAACAAAGAAGGAACTTTATTAATGACGTTTAAAAAATTGGAAATGTGTTTGGGATAAGCCCAATGAGTAATGTAGCCCAGAGGATCTATGAAGTTGACTTGCTTTCAGTCTTTGTTTTGTGAATTTGATAAATATACTGGTGATATGTACTAGCATACTCACAGCAAGCACAGCTAGGAGATTGGGAATGTAGAGATATTGTTATTGAACATTGATTTATTAATTTCTTAGTTCATTAACTATCTCCAGATGTATGGCTTTTCACACTCTTTAAGATTTTTAAACTTGAATTTTGAATAGCGTATTAAACTAAACATCTTTTTTTGCAAACATTTAATAAATTATTTTACTTTCCTCAATCATTTTATTTCAGATGGGTTGTTTACAGTGAACACGTGTAAACTAGAAGCTGGTGAGGAGTATCTGAGGGAGACTTCCACCAATTGGACGAACCAACTAAAGAAATCCATGAAGGACAGTCCTTTTGTTAAAGGTGCTCCACTCATCGCAGTAGTTAATGTGAAAAAAGATAAATATAACAAAAACAGGGTAAGTCCAATTGACAAATGTTGAAAAGATTTCTAAATTGAAGGTCATCTAAGGTACTGAGTCGCGATAGAAGGTACCTGTTTTAGGACTCATTCAACAATTTTTTCACTATTAAAACTGGATTTGGGTTGATTTGCATTTAGAGGTTGATTTGCATTTAGCTTCATTTTACAATTTCCACAATCGATTCAACTTAACTATATTTTAAAGTAGACGTGGGGGGGAATTCCTGAACCTGTTTTATGGACAGGCAAATTAAGATGGCTAAATTTGTGGTAAAAGTTTTTTTAAAATCCAACAAAAATGCCATTCTGTTGGATTTATGAGTTGTTTTCATTGGTTCCTTGCACACGCCAGCATTCACCACTCAAAATATTGGATGCCAGCCATTTAATATGACACCATCCAAGATGGGCAAGACAAAACATCCCAATCTTTTATTTTTCAGAAAATGATCATACACAATTTTATATTTCCAGAGCTAGAATTGCCAAAATAGGTGAGATAGTGCATGGTTCGCAAACCGCCTTGTTAATGTTTTATTCAGGGTTTTGTCAGAGTTTCATCAAACAGTGGCGCACTAGTGAATGGGAAAAACCAGAGCGTCAATGGCGCAATAACCCATGCTCAGTGTCTAGAACAGTAAAAATAAGGGGTCCCCGAATTATTCCGAAGGTGCATTATCCGGAATGTTCTCATATTAACATTGAATCATTTTCAGAATGTTCATAAATCCTATATTTATAATGTATATGCAAATGTTTGTTGGTCCAATAAATGTTTATAAACACATTCTCTTTGGGCCACTCTTTAAACCAGAGTGCCAATGGTGCAGCTAATCTCATACTCATTCAAAAGATTACTCAAGGTAAAACATTTGTAAATAGATAATGTTTCCGTTGAGGTGGCTGGGCAATGGAAAATCCATTTGCATCAACAAATATTGTTACCATGTTCAGGTCACAAAGATCATATCTGTAGACAATGAAGCATTTTAAGCATAGTTTGAAAATAACTCATTTGACCCCAAATTCCTTTACATCCCTGTTGCCCACACCCCTTAAGTGCTTAAGTATATCTGGAGTATTTGATAAGAGTGTTTGTTCCAATGCAATGTACAAGTCAATTTTCATGATCTTAATTTTACACTTCTACTTCAACAGCCTAATGCATACATGTACACTGTGATAGGAGGATGCCACCAATTGGCATCTGTGAAGGATTTACGCCAGCAAGATCCAGAAAATCCAATATATGCAGAGAGAGAAGTTCAGGTGTATGGCAAAGAGCTTCTGGACCATCCCACTGCAGCGAGCTGGCTGGCAAATGAGCACAATAAGGTCCAGGGGGTGCACCTAAAACTCACAACAGAGGATATGGTAATTTTCAAATTTTACAAAACCATTTTCATATAACATTAGTCAACCAGCAGCTCAGGTACTCTGGAGTTATACCCTCTGTAAGTACTGTCAAAGAAGCCCATGTACCGTGTGCATGGAAGGGGGGTTCATCTGGATGTACTCCTATGCCGTTTATTTGGAAGGTACCACCAGAGTACAACCAAAAACAACCAAAGTAAACAGGTACCACCAGAGTATAACAAAAGAATAACTAGAGTACTACTGAAGGACAACTGGGATAATAACTATTGGATACAACAGGGGTACAGCCTGTGGCAGCCATTTCACCTAAGGTGGCTGAGAGGGGAGTACTACAGGTACTCAACGCAACGGTACACATAGCCACCTCCTAAGTACCACTGAAGTGTAGGTACTCCCTAGCATTATATGGTAACTAAGGTCCACCATAGGTGACCAGCCGACAAAAGTACATGGTTTCCTGGTCCCTTCATAAGTGCATAAAATGCAAAAAGGAATAGGAAATCGGCTGTGTAACTTTGAAATTTCATTTATATGCAACGTGATGTCTAGCTGTTTTGCAAAGTTATGTATCTAAACTTTTCCTTAGAATATCCACATTTCTGAACATTTGGTACTTAACCTTAGCTTGAAACAACCTCTTACCGTTTATCCATCAACTTTTGTGTTAAAATCAGTCATGTTAATGTTATCTTCAAACCACTGAGCTAAGTTTCTGTAAACAATTTAAATGAACAGCATAAAGATTGTTTTAAATAAAAATGACTAGTAGTGTGGGAGACAACAAAAAAGGAGTACTAACAACACAATTGTGTTTTTTGTGACTGGAAGTTTAGCAAGCTTCATTTCGGAGTTATTGTGTTTATTTACATTCTCCCATTCATGAACTACACTATTGTCAATTCTACTAAATTTAATAAAGATGTTTTTCATCACAGGTGAAATACTCAAGAAAGCAATATCTGCAAAGGGATGCTGGCACTGGTGACATGTGGAAGAAGAATTGTAGAGTGGTTTTGAGACTAAAGGTAAGTTTTTAAAATCAAAAGATGTATTTTTTAATCCATTTACTATGTACTGAATATTTTCAACCGTAAATGACCAAACACTGATTTCCAATTCTTTAATTTAGAATGAACCTTCATAGCATTTTCTTGATATTTATATATTTATATATATATATATATATATCATAAGAGGTTGCTTCTTACGTCTTTAGAAATGTCCTTTCGTTGAAGTATTGTTTTTACCCACTGAAATTCAAATTCACATTCCTCCAAATGGCTTTGAATTTTAAATGAAGCAAATGTTTATTAGCAGATAATATTTCAAAATATTAATTTTGTTCACTCTTTTGTTGTGGGTCGCCAGCAATGCTGGAAAGAACACCCTGTTTTTGGTTGTCCCTTTGGATGGATGTATCCTAGGATGTATCGACAACCAAAAAGGTAAACATCGCTTCTCTAACGAGAATGCAATGATCAATTTTGATGAAACTTGGTATGTGGTTAGCGGTGGAAATAAGAATTCCTAATGCAATATGTTATCGATAAATTTGAATATTAATGACCTAATTTGCATATTTATTCTGATTGGCTAATAACAAAAAAGGTGAATCTCTGCCAGAATGCATGTCTGATTTTGATTAATCTTGGTATGTGGTTACTGGTGGACACAAGTTTTATCCATGCAATATATCATTGATAAATTTGCACATTAATGACCTCATTTGCAAATTTAACCTAATTGGCTAATAACAAAAAAGGTGAACCTCTGCCAGAATGCAGTGTCTGATTTTGACGAAACTTAGTATGAAGCTAGCGGTGGACTCAAGTATTACCCATGCAATATTTTGTCATCTAATTTGCATATAAATGATATGTTCTGATTGGCTAATTACAAAAAAGTGAACTTCTGTCAGCACGCAATGTTTAATTTTGAGGAAACTTTGTATGGTTAGTGGTGGACACTAGTATACCTATGCAATATGTCGTCATCAAAATATGTGCATATTAATGATCTCATTTGCATATTTGTTCTCATTGGGTAATAACAGAAAAGGTGTTCTGGATGGGCTATGACGGCCCACACTTTAATGAATAAAAGAAAGGTCCCAAAACTTGCATTGGAATGTTCTAGTAGTACTAGTAGTAGTATTCCTAGTATTGTAGTTCAACCATATTCAAGTTGGGGGTTGGGATTATACTCAGACCTAGGCTTTCCTATGGTTGCTAGGCCTGATAAGGTATTCAAGGTTGACCTTTCCATCTCCAACAACAAATCCGTTATCATTATGCGAACAGAAAAATATGGTAATTGACTGCAAAAATATTAGTAGTAGTAGCATAGCATTTTGCAGAGCATGATAGCCAAGCCTGGCTCGATGCTCTTTGCTATTTGTGCACATATTTAATTTTCTTTATACTTTCCCCATTTGCAGAAGGATGGAAATGATAAAACCATCCTCGATCTGGCCTGCCTAGACGAGGATATTTACAGTAAACTAGAAAAAGTGTACACAGCCTACAACAACGGCAACATCTTAAAGATGAAGACACTCTCAAAGGAGGAGCGGCGATTTGGAGGCGACTTAAAGGCCTACTTGTTTACAGAGTTCATTCAGGTAAAAGACAGTGCCTGTCAAATGGACCTTCTTGATGAGCTTGTAGATAAAACAGTGACACTGAAAGAATTTCAGGATGAGTGTAAACTCATCGTGAAGAGAAGACTTGCTCAAAACCAATTCCTGAAGGAATTAAAGGTGGCCACCTGGGAGGAGGCTGAAGAGGATTACCCCCTCCACACCACAGCTACGGCTATGGATAGGTTCAAGGGGCTGAACTTCAAGCGGACACTACCAGATGTGTGGCGGGATCATGTAACTTCCGCCAAGAAATCCAAAGAAGAAAAAGGTATGAATTATAATTCAAGGTATAGGCAGAATGTTATGCCTATATGTGACATGATCAAGAGATATAGTCATATGTCAGCAATTTTAAACTTAGATTTTTCAACATTTGCTAATTGTCCATTAAAATACATCACTTTGATCCAAAACCCATCACAATAGGACATCTGGTTCCAGGGATGTGGCAATTCATTAATTTTTCTAAACAATAAAAAATAAGCATTCATCATCTTTATAATGCCTTATAACTTTAAATCAATATTAGAGACGTATCAGTCATTCCCCTTGATCCTGTCACACATTGTTCAGAATCAAGGTTTGTAAGGGTGTTTTCATGATCTTACAGAGGCCAATCCCTAAACAGCACACTTGATGATTGCAGGATATTACCCGAACCACAGAGAGGCTTGCTTGTCTCATCTGTGG
The DNA here is from genome assembly GCA_032273385.1 of Ophiopholis aculeata. Taxonomy (NCBI): domain Eukaryota; kingdom Metazoa; phylum Echinodermata; class Ophiuroidea; order Amphilepidida; family Ophiactidae; genus Ophiopholis; species Ophiopholis aculeata. The sequence continues at coordinate 5,487 of JAUMTS010468820.1, read as the reverse complement.
ACGTGGTATGTTGTAGCTATACTATCTCTCTCCAGGCACGCCAGAGGTTCCAGGTTCAATCCCAGGCCTGCACGCGCAATTGTTTCCCTACTTCCCTCCTTTCAAATGGAGATAGTCTCTGAACACCATATCTCAACACCCGCTGTGGAGAGGTTAGGATTATTTACTGCTAAGAGATAATCCATACTGCATAAGTCTTACAAAATCTTATAGCAACTATAACCCTGTAACAGCCTGCATGGGGAATTGCCTTTTGGCAGGAAGTAACAGCACTACCATTCTGATCCACTTTAATTATATATGCCACAACAGTCAATGAGATAATTCAATTCATTAGGCCTCATGCATTAGATGCATCAAAATCCATTTTGGGTTACATTGATTTTGTCTCATTTCACTCGCAAAAGTCAATGCGCATTTAATAACCTATAAATAATTGGTTGTTAACTTGTTGCATTCAGTGGTATATGGTAGGGACTTAATCTTGTTATTGTTAACAAATTCATGCTGCCAATTTTTAAATTGTGCGTACTTCATTGACAATTTATCAATTTTCTTTGCAGATACTGTACTTCCTCCGCAGTGCTACAAAGAAGAAGGGGAAGTTTGTGGCTACATCGACAGAAGAGATCTCATGTCAATGACCAAAGATATGGTGGTTAAGCACTATAAGGGTTTTACTGGAGCTGATCTAGTCCTGATGGATGTAAAGCATGAGGTGAGATTATAAGACATGCATAATGTATCAAGATGTTTAGTCCCAGTATTTAAGAAATAAAAAAACAATTGATGTGTATACAATTATGTAAGATTCAAATTACCTTGTCCTCAAGGCAGTATGCAGAGACATACACTGCAGACCATAAGACAAAATCTGCTGTATATCACATTTACTCCTGTTATTACTTGTTACTTTCATGAAACAGTGAAGAGCGAAATAAATCTGTTAAAATTTGCGATGTCACTTATATTAATTTTGAATTGGTTCAGGTTGAGTGCTTTAATTTTTGAACTATTTATCAGATAAATGATTTGGACAAAAATGGGTCAGATAAGCCGAATACGTCACAACTGGTGTTTGCGTAATTTTCCAAACTTAACCATACCCAGAAAGGAACTGGCCAAGATAAATATTAGATTGGATTTAACCGAGGGTGACAATATTTTTCCACCATTTCACAAATAAGAGCAGTCAATATTTGTTGTATACACTGAAGTTTTTTGTTTCAAAGTCACAATGAAAACCATAAAATGCAAGTTTAGTACACAACATTGTCACAGCATTGTTTTGTTTCAATACTGCCCAACTCGCTATGTCTTTGCGTTGTTTTGGTTGTCTTTTTTGAAACTTGACAGCAAAAAAAGTACTATTGACGCCCAATAGTCTTTTGAGAAAATACTATTGGGTATCAATGAATAGTACGTTTTTCATTGTCAAAATGGACTATTCAGCATCAATAGAACTTTTTTTGCAGTCAAACTTAAAATGACCAAAAATAATACATGCCATGTGATTTACCTTTAACCAATCAGATCACTAGACTCTGTACATGAGGTATATAAATGTAGATATCCCACCTTTTCAGACAATATTAAAAACAGATAGATAGATCGCTTACAGTCTGACCTGAAAAGAGAGTGGACCTGACGTCAGTACGTGTCTGTACATGCACGCCTGCGTCATGATGCGTCTTCCGGGTGTGGAAATATGTGCGCGAGTAAATCAGGCGCGATCATGATTTGCGCGTATAATGTAAAGTCGCGTTTTGACATCAGGTCCACTCCCTATTCGGGTCAGACTGTAGAACCCCCAAATTGAACCCCATGGCTATTGAGGAAATGAAGATGGCAGCAAGGTATGGATTCATTAATTTTTAAAGGTATGGATTCATTAATTTTTCTAAATATATAATGCATGTTTGTTTTCCTCAGGAAATTGAATCTTTCCGGATTGGAGATATAATTGCACTCAACTGCGATATGATGAAAAGCAGTTTTCTCTTACTGATATGGGCTGATATCTTTGATGTAGCAAAGGTGGCGAAAACCCTCAAAGAGGAGAAATGTCTCCATGTGGAAGTTATATATACAAATATAATTCCAGGCAGAGTCATGGGAGGTATGTTAGTTATCTTTGTTTGAAAATTATACTGCCAATACTTTGATACTACAGAGTGTCCTAGAATGAGCTTTACCATGTTTGGCAAAAAATATTGAAAATAGAAATTTTTTGTTTCACTGTTTATCAAGACAGCTTTGATGGCCAGGTATGGATGTATCATTGGTATTTTCTGATGAATGTGTAACGTATTAGACATATTGGAAGGTGGCCTGTATGCTTTACTGTAGCAAGGCGTAAGACAATGAAAACAGCCCACCTAAACCAAATTATGTGTGTTGATCTAAAAGTAACAATACGAGCAAATGAAATTGTAATATAATTTTATGTCATTGTCGCACATTAAATTAGGAGTGAAAAATACAAAAACTGTCGTAATTTTATATCCCTTTCAACAAGACATAAAAACCAACATCAACATTTTGAGAACTATATCGGAAAAACTAATTTAAATAGGATACCTTCTTGTATATAAAAGGCAATATGTATTCACAGTTATATACCTTTGATTTTATTGCCGACGCAGCATTTTAGACTACCTTCTTGTATTCAGTGTTTAAAATATTTTAGTAAGCATATTTTTGTTTGATGTTGATAACAGTATCTTGAGTTCAATAAGCGGTGTGTGTTGATGTCCAGTTATGAATGACACAGGTAACGTTGTAGTGATATCTTCAATCTTGTTCATGCAAATTTCTACCTGCAGGAAAGGCGCTTCTACACTCTAGTGTTCGGCCTGTTGTTGTGGGCTATTGGTCAGCTGGCACAGCCATGCCGTCACCAACTACCTGTCTAGTTACCCGGAGGTCTGACCAGTCTAACATGTTCACTGCATCCAATGAAACTGAGTTGCTACAGCAGATAGTGGAGACATTTTCCAGCAGCAACCAGTGGATACTAGCTGTCAATTTAGACAATGGTAATTACTTTTAAAGTAGAGCCTTTAATATGAAAAACTTCAACGTAGAATCAATAGAAGGAATTTACTACAATTTTTAAATGCGAACTGCTGTTTAATTTGTTTCAAATGGTATGGTATCAATTTGGTGATACTACCAGCAGAAACCCTGCCAATTTCATTATTTCTTGCATGTATGTATGTTGAGAAGTATAAAACAAATATTTTAATACTATTTATTGATATTTATAATGTACACTTTCCAAAGGGTTTGTCAAAGCGCTACCATCTGGAATTCTTCAGAACCATTTTGCCTAAACTAGACTAATTCAAACCACTTGCCAATTTCTGGAGTAGATCAGCACTTACATTGAAATATTTCCCTAACAGCTACCTGCAGCAACATGTTGGGCGTAGCAGGGCTCAAACTCATAAACTTCCAGATTGTGAGGCCTGTGCTGTATTCCATTAGACCATACATGCCTTCAATCAGCAATAGGGGATTGGAAATATAAAACATCACTATTACCTCCAAATTTTGTTGGAAATCTTTCAATAGGCACCGTCTGTCATTCCCTTTGGTCACATGATGTTTTGTTAGTCAGTAATTACCACCTCCTGTGCCGAGTCCATCAGTACATCACCAGTAGCTGAGGACGACAAACAGTGTCTGTTGAAAGTAGTTGTATTTAGAGATGTCAGAGGGTTTTTCCACCTTTGAAATATTTAGCTACCATCAGGTTTGAGTCTTTTTTCTGGCACTTTCAAACAAATGTAAACCTTCGTTTAGTAGCTATCATGAAATAGGAAGTATGTTATTTTTGAATTTAAATACATGTGCATGATAGTGAATAAATGAACTGATGGAAAAAGTGAACGAAAATGTTAAATGTTCTGTTATCTTTTGTTTTAGATGCTGCAGCACTCATAGCATCACTAGATATGAAGCGTAATTGTATCCAGCTAGTCTCTTCAGAAAGAAGAGCGAATGCTGCTCATGCAGAACTCAATAAAAGACGAGCTAGACTAGATGCAGAAAGCAGGTAATTATTAACTCCATTGTTCTCATTGGTGCTTGCCAGATTGTAGACTTTGATAGTATAAATAACGTTAAGGCCGGCTATTTTGCTAAAGATTGATCAGCTCCAAAAATATGTTAAAATTCTAGCCATGCCTGGTTATCATAGTATTCATTTCATTTTTGGACTATCACAGTTCTTTTTATACCCAAGGTGGTCTTTTGTCAAGCAGGTAATTGACAATTTTGCTCTCCTTGAATTGAATGTGGGATCTTAAAATTATAGGGAATATTAATTAAATCTTATGTTGCTCCAATACTCCAATATGGTAATGAATAGGCGTTGGTATTTGCATGGTAGAAAATAATCTTATACCCATCTTAATGATTGCTTATTGGGTGAATGGCAAAACAACATTACACAACCTGAGTGGTCACTTTGCAGAATATCTGACTCTGGATTTTGACAATATGAGTAGGACATGTGTAAATTATGGAATTTCTCAGGTAATAGGATGGAGAAGAAGTTATATCACTTTTTGTCTCGCCTGAACTTTGTGTTGTAAGAGACTTAAAACTCTTTCCTGTCTGTCTGGCTCTGATAACATGGTTTTGTGGATCTTACAGCTAAACAAATATTATATGTAAAGATCCGTTAGCTGTATGATTGTAAATTGTATGTATGGTAAAGAGGTTAACTTTTTCTAGAGCCCAATAAATTTTGGTTAAAATATGCTAATTAAGTATCTCATTTGCATAATTAATTGTTAACGGTTGTCGTACGTTATCTCAAGATCTGTTTAGTGTATCATTTTGAAATTTAGTGTAGAGGTTGAAGGCCAACTATTGAATTTAAAAAAAGTGTTATGGTCAAAGGTCAAGGTCATCCGAAACTTGTGGTTCATGAACAGCCTTTTCTGTTAGTAGAATTCAAATAACATATTTCAACACTTATTATTTACAGTGATTCCCCTGCTGAGTCCCAGGTTATTGTGCACATTCCTGTTCATTTTGCTTCAATACCATCTGCTTACCAGAACATCCAAGTTGGACTTACAAATGAAATGGGGTAAGTTACACATGTTACTGTAACATTTAATTTTGACTGCACTGTTAAGTTTATAGTGGGCTATTTTAAAACTTTTTTTCCGTGTGTATCTTCTCAGCGTAATTTGGATTTACCGCAAATATTGTATCAAAATTGTATGGATTGAGCATGATACACAAAGATATTGGTCGAGCTATGAGTTTTGAAAAATATTGTGCAAGGCATCAGATCCATCTGATTTTTATATTATTATGTATTTAGAATCTGACTTGAATCTACCCTGTGACCAAACAGAACATTTCATATTTTGGAAATTGATGATGACCTAATTGTTGCACCATTTTGGCCAGTAATTGTAATTACAACTAAACCATAGTTTCAATTGTCTTTTAAAAAACTGAAGT
>JAUMTS010467709.1:0-13468 GCA_032273385.1 Ophiopholis aculeata | reverse complement strand
GAGTGAAAACCATTCAAAAAGGAGTGGCTGTTCATACAACAATTCGCGTTTTGAGTGGTCATCAGTCTTATAGAGAGTGAATTGTTCACTATTTTACGTTGAAAGAGATATGTAATAAGATGTAAAGATTGCAATTTTATTTCGTATAATGTAATAATTAAGAAGGAACATTTTGACTATTATAGACAGTAACTGCTATCAATATTCTTATAAATGATAACATTATTCTACTGCAGATTTGGATACTATAATAATAACTTTAACATAGCGTTGATGTCTATAATAGCTTTTTTGCCAAGATTCTGTAACAAATTTTTTTTTTTTTTAAATGTATATATATTTTCTGGCAACAACAATGATATGAAACGTATTTTGAATAAAATCTAAAACAGTCTTTTGGCAATTTATCTTTCCTCTTTTAATTTCTAGAACCATTTATATCTGATTTACTTGATAAAATAACAAAACAGGTAGGCGATTTAAACTTCGTAGAGTGTTTACATGACTTAATGTCTACTTCTGAACTATAGGAAATATATTGAAGAAAAAAACAATACGAGAATAATCCAGTTTGAACTTCTTTAGTGATAAAGTGTTTGCTACTATTATATAATTATATATAAGTTTTCTCTATATATAACTTAAACAAAATGTGATCGTGTAATTTCAAAAGCAGATAAGCGCCTTAAAGAGATCGAGAAAAAATATCTTAAAGGCAACAACAAAATAGGCAGTTGCGTGTCTTTACTAACCCTCATGTATTTTGAGAGCTTACCTTGTGCTTCGTGATCTGAGTTAGTTAGACAGCAGTTCGCTTACATGGATTTCTATTATCAATAATACAAATTGACTAACATGTATGTCATGTGTGTAGAAAACTAGTTATCTTCATACGTTTCAACTCCTTCTTTAAGACCGTAAGACTTTGACACCTTAGGTAAAATTAATACTTGTTCGCACTCCATACTTGGCAGGTTAATGCATTTTTCCTGGGAAAATAACGTATTTTATTTAAATGCAACAGCGTGTTTTTTTATTACAAAGATGACACTGTAAATGCCGTCCTATTACTATTTCCCTCAACCTTTGTGCCAATAAAATAATCCGAGCTTATCTCTGTAGTAACGAGGCTTATAAAGCAGAAATATTCCTTCATAATGTTGTTTCACAAATGTTCTTAGATATTTTAGATAAAACTAGTAGTAAAGTTTGGTACCTTCCTAATTTATTTCGTTTAAATGGCGGAAACCTTATGAGCCTTTAGAATGTTTATGTTCTACAATGAGTATTCCAACCTTTGATAAGACTCAAGTACAAAAAATATAAAGTGTGTGTGGGTGGGCAAAAAATAGGAAAGGAAAAATCATAAGGCAAGAAAAGGGAATAGCAGTGACGGAATGGAAAGAGAGAAAAATACAAATAATACTCCTTTGCTGAATTTGTTGGAGCTTATGGGACAATAATTAATATAAATTGAATGTAACATCCCCAACACAAACTTCCTTCCTTCGATGGATGGTATGCACTTGACTCAAAACCAAAAGTTGCCGGGAACCCCCGCTCCGGTTCTAACTTCAAGATGGGCCCCAAACACTTTGCAATTTTTAGTTCCGGGAAGTATTAAAACAGGAAGGTCCCTTGCGGACAATTAAGACTAACTTCAACATTCAGAATATGTGTAAGCACCTTTAAGGGGTCTCCAACTAGTACTGCGTTTTTGACCGTAAATTATCGAATCAAATTTTGCATTCCTTATTTTAGAATGAACCCACATAAAATGTTCTTGGTATTTAAACAGATCATGACGGATAACCTCTTACGTCATCAGGAACGACTTTTAAATGAAGATTTATTTGTGTGAAAGTACAACATGGCGTGTATATGTTGCTGCAGGTTAACACACACATATTTGTTTTTAAACTATATACTATTTTATAGCGATTTTTTCCAACATGATTCAATTGAGGAACGTTCCACATGTATTGTAACACACAATAACATTTTGACTTTATTTAGATAATAAGAGCAATGACCTTGCAACTTGCCAGAAACATAATTATAAACTGGAACGTCGGGCCCTCCAGTAACGTGCTTTTACTGACATGAAAACATTTATGTAAATAAAAGAGAAGTCATGCTTGTAGTCAATAATTGCCACCAGTATCAGTTCATTCAACATCGTGTGTTCGATTGCTTCCTCAAATTGCAGAGTTAAGTTAATTGCTTAATGAGTCAAGTACATACAATCCGTCGTTAATATAACTTAAACACAGCGCCTCGGTTTCAATCAATCAAGAATCAACTTTTTCGAATCAAATGTCTTAAAGTTGTGTATATGACTAGAAGGTTTAAGTCAATATAAAAATCATCAACCCTGGTCACGTCTGAAGTTATTGTTTTTCGGATAATTAATTTATTACCTGTTGTGAATCTTAACGACATTCAGGTTTTCATATCTTTGTGTTTTTTCTCAAAGTCTTTTTCTCATTTCCTGAGAAGCAGGTCTATGAAATGCTTCTATATACAATAAAATCCTTTTGGATTCTAATGATAAACAAATCATTGCCTGTCATTATAAGGGAGCCTTTTTATATAAACAAAACCGCAATCCTTAATGCAACCAAAGCGACTTCAGCTTTCTTAGTGGTGTAAGAGACGGCCTGGCAGTAAGTCAATTCTCACTACCTAAACACCCGGCTTTATCAAGACATAAGTCTTTAAAACAAATTTGTGCAAGACATTGAACTTTAAGCTCAAATTATCATGGATTGTTTGTACTTGGTGAGATTCCTCTGGTATCATTTCGACTCCTTTTTTTGACGCAGGTTTGTCGCATTAAAAGCGACGACATACAGAAACCTGAATGTCATTAGGACTAACATCAGGTCCTAGTCCTAAGTCAATTCTTCAAAAGACAACGTGTCTTTTCATGACTCGGTTAACTACTATTATTGTGACTTAAAACGTCCTCGTCAAGTTATAACACCGGTAGAGAATATCAGCTTCATCCATAATCTTTAAGAGCAAAGTATGGTTGTAAATAATGAAACAAATTGCCAAGTATTTATAAAACATTTTGAAGTAGCACTTATACAATGAGTATTTTTGTTTATTGAAAAGAAAAAAACATGTAAAACTATCACCGTTCTGTCGTTTTTGTAAATAAACAATGTAAATAAAGAAGGCCGACAGCAATTTGCTCAGTGTTGTTTAACTCTCTTTGTCTATCTCTCTTTCTCGTCGCTTTAGGAGTGAGAATGACCATCATGACACAAAGTTGTGGTTCTATATTGATTTTGAAAGTTACCTGGTTTGACGGTGTTGTGTTTGAAAAACAAAATCTCAAAATGGCAATGGATATCATACTTTGCGCGTCCTATATATTAGAGAGTCCACCTCCCATCTGCTAGATATCAATATTTTTCTGACGTTACATAGGATAATTTCAAGTTGTTAATGTGTATTACTCTAATGTTCAGCAAACGTTACAACAAGCTTTATATTTTGATTACCACTAAATTAGGTGAATGGTCAGTGAACACTCGGGGATTTACTAATATATCCACAGAACTGAAGTGTTATCATGTACCTTACAAAACAAGTAAAAATACTAATTTTCACAAAACCATTACAAATGTCATTAACCAGAAAATTGGAATTGGATTATTTATTATATTCACACTTATGGTTTTCCCTTGTGTTACATACTGGCTCACATTATAACGCGTGTGTTATCTCATCGCTATCTCTTTGTGCTAAGGGTGTCACTTCATACAAGGCCACATAATAAAATAGCATACAAAGTATTTTATCTGGTTCAGATATATGTGGGTCTGAGGTAACAGTTACGTCTGATATAAAGAGGGGATATTCATTACAGCATTTATGAAAATCAGTAGAAATGTTTATGAATCCGTGACCAAGTTTCGCCAACCACCAACGAAGCCAACAATTTAGATGTGGAAAAGCAGGTTGCCGACAATTCACACGTTTCATTTACAATCCAGCTACCCTAATCATTATTTTTATCCAAACGCCGAAGAATGAGGATTTTAATTGACATCCACTCCCAAACCATAGTTTGTTGTAATTTTTAAACGAATTATGATTTGTAAGTTATGATTTCGGAGTAAAGTGGTTTCCGTTTTCTAAAAAAAAATGTATTGAAATGAAAAAAAACAAAATGTCACCTGTATTTTACATTTGAATTAGAAATATAGTATTGAATGATTTAGAAGATTGATGGGTTTTTGTCAGGTAATTTTAATTTTGAAATGATAGGAAATTAATATCTCATCCTTGTCATCCAGAAATCGACTTGGTATATACATTAAACAAAGTTAGGGGAAAAGCACCGAGTCACAGTTTAGTGTTGTGTTGATGATAATGTTTTTTGACGAAACTAGGTCATTGAGCACATTGGGATGATTCTTTTGCGACAAATTGAACTTGCGTGACACGTTAGGAATTTGTCACAAAAAACAAAGGTAACACTCGAGTGTATTTAAAAGCTTTGTGAGAATCTGGGATAGGTAGTAAAGTAATACTAGACGTTTACCTTCATGGGGTTGGTAAAACTTTTAGTATCTTATTTTATTCAGTTAAAATGCCCGGAAGGGATAGTTCTTCGATTACTTGAAAGCTTTTGATGTTAAAACGTCTTCAGCTTAAACTATTAATACCTTTCCTTGTTTGAAAAAGTTAATCACACAAATCGACATAATTGAGAGATTCTTCAACAATTATACTGGGTTAACACCCCCCCCCCCCAAAAAAAAAACACAACAAAAAAAACTGGTTTGTTCCCGTATGTTTATCTTTAAACAAATACTAAATGTAAGATCACACGTGTACGTTTAATTCATAAACTTTAGAAATTGAAATTCTACATATGATTTTTTACAGGTTTAAATCCAGTGTCAGCTCTCCTGTGTCAGAGTATGCTAAATCAGGTCGCAAAAATGATTATGATGGCCTCGAAGTTCGCAAAAAAGCCTAATTAGGGCGACACAAGGAATTCAAAGAGGAACTGTGAATACCACACAAGTTTTTACAATGTATGTTTGTTTTCTGCGATTTAAATGTTAAAACACCACTTCTGGAAATATTAAATCCCACCACCACTCAATATCCACCCTGTGATATAGAGACTGGTTGGTCTGGAAATAATCTTCGATAAAAGCTCTAAAGCACAATTTCTTAATTGTGTGAAACCTTTTCAGCGTCTTAATTCAATCATGGAGGCATGTTGCATATGAAACACTCAATTACATCATGACATAAAATAGCAACGAGCAATGACCTCACAACTTTGAAAGAAGGGTGATAATTAGAAATACAATACCTTATACTGGAACATTGTACCCATCAGAAATGAGATTTAAGCTGTCGTGTAAATAAAACTGTGCTAATGCTATAAGCCACCAAAGGCCTCTGGACATCAGTTTTGTGTGCTCGATTGTTCAATAGTCAAATTAATTGCTTTATGCATGAGTCAAGTACCTACAATCCATCGTAATTAGTTCGCTCCTGTTTTTACCATTTAAAAGCAACTTTGGGGCTTGGCATGTCTTAAGGGTTGTAATACAGTTCGTAGGATAACATGGTTAAATGTGGAAATCAATATTAAAGTCGTTAACCTCAGTCACGTCAAATGTCATTATTTTTCAGAACATTAACCTATATGACGAAAATGTGACTCTTGATCACACTCAGGTTTCCGTATTTCAATGTTTTCAATGTCCAGTTCATTTCCCGGAACCGAGTCCCACGAAATGCTTCTTTAATCAAGTCGTGTGGGTCACGGCTCTTCCCATAAGTTATCATCAAATATGTGTTGTTGTTGTTGTTGTTTTGTATTCTTCTGCAATACTACGAGCTAGATACACTGCATTACCCACCTTATTAGTGTGTGAGACTCAATGTCAGTAAGTCATTTATAGTAACCTTAAAGAAAAGACCTCCAGATAAGTTGTAAATTATTTTAAACAAACTTTTAGTACATTCATTTATAATCAAACTAACGGCTGAATACAATACAAACAACCAAGTTTTTTATTCTAAACCATGTTTTTGAACAATCTTACGCTCTTGAGATTTATTTTTTTAAATGTTAGGAAATATTGCTGACTTCATGGAAACATTATGAGGTTTTTCTCTCCCTATCTACCTATTATAGATAATCTGATTATGTCACCGATCAGAAAAGGCAAATAAATATTATTATTTGTATGCATTAACATATTCAGAAATATAGGACAGGAATTATAGATATCTGTATAAAACAAAATAAAACATCAATTATAAAATACACCTACTCAGTTATCTCGGATTCTTTGTGCAGTAACCAAAGCCCAAAAACTAGCATTATTCGAGTAAAATTCAAGAAATTTGCATCATTCGAGTATAAGAAAGAAGAGACGTAATTTCGACTAGCAAACCTTGTTAGTTTTACATTTCTCGCTTACCTGTTCAAAAAACAAAAATATTCATTGTTCCTTTGGGATTTCTTTAAAATAAATAATAGTCCTAACTTTTTACTTTCAAAACATCAATATAGAAGCAAACCATTGTGCCATGGTCATTCCTACTACTAAATGGGACGAAAGAGAGTTTAAGAACACTGAGTAAATTGCGTAGGACATCCACGATTGTCCCCTGGGTTTTTAATGTGCGCTTTCGGCTTTCTTCACAAAGTTGATTTACAAAAAGTCTTATTTTCTAGTGGCTACCATCTTTGTTCAGTTTGAAGTAATAACCTCTGGAATGATGATAATGTTATGGAACAGATCAACATTATCTGAACACTTTTTAAGATTGTTGAAAATGAGCATTTTTATCATTTAATTCATTTCTAAAATAAAAAACATTTTTAGTTTTGTTGGTGTTAAACGACTAAGTCCCAAAAGTTGATACGTATTGAGCTTTTGATACGTGTCGCGTCGCTATATGCGTGCATTGGTTTTGTATCATTTCACTCGCAAAATTAAATACGCATTTATTTCCCTTAGCTGTATATGTTTTCACCCTCAGTTTCACATCATTCCCAAGCCCAATGGCAAAGAACGTTTGTACATATTATAATAAGCATGACATATACTATAGTATTTAACCCAGATTGTCACAAAGCACTTGTGTTTTAAATATTCCCACATGTTACCTTTATTTTGTTGTGAAAAATAATTTTCTCATGTGTTACCCAAGTTCAATTTGTCGCAAAAACAAGGTGCTGCAATGAATGACCCAGTTTCATTGTATCAACATAGAAATAATTATGTCAGTACTTGTTTCTCTCTTGTTTCAATGCCACATGATGTAGGGATGATAAAGAAGGATAATGACGACATTTTTATAGTCTAATTTTCCTCGACGAGACATTAATGGTAGTCTCTTCCACAGACTAATGCTATTCTTATTATATGCTGTTTGATTTGTGTATAATATACAATAAGACTTACTTAAGTGAGTAGTCTCTTGCAGAAATAAGTTTTATAAGCTAATCACTTGCACATACAGACAGGTGAGGTGAATGATGGTCATGCGTAAATAACAAACTGTTTGTAATCTCTACTTGTAATGTTGCTACATATCTAATATGTCTACTTTATCGTCAAAGACAGTCAGACTTCCTAAGCCATTACTACTATAATTCTTATTTATTAGTCAAAGTAGGGCCACAATTATTGGATAAGCAACAACATCAAGTGCAAGTGCATTGATCCGCAAATTTCTCGATATATGACGAATTAATAAAACCAATGCCGGATTCCTAACGATTTTGAACATCAGTGGACAGTATTGATTGTGAACAGCATTCGCTGGCGTCACCTTGTCAGACGAGTTTTAGTACATACAAATAATATAAATGGACCCTTCCAAATAGCAGTTTTAACTGTGCTACCCAATCCTCAGTGGAAAATGTTTAAGCGGTCTTCAATACTTGTTTGGTTTTTACCGTAAATTACCAAATGCAAATATTGCATTCTTTATTTTAGAATGAACCCGCTTAAAATGTTTCTTGGTATTTACAAACATCATGAAGGGTTACTACATACGTCATCAGAAACAACTTTTCAATGAAGATTTATTTTGTGAAAGCACAATTGTGCGTCTTCAAATAAACATGTTTTTTTGGCGTGTTTTGAGGTGACCTATCTGCCAATAAAGTCGTCGTTTGTCCATACGGCTAGGGGATTAAAAGGTAAAGGTAAGTCCCATAGCCGGTATGTTGGCCGTAGGGGCATTGGATGTAGGGTTCCACTGAAACACTGGGCACGGCATGTGAAGGGTGGTGCCCACCTCCTCTCCCTTCGCCGCCTAAACCTTCCCCCAGCTCTAAAGAGAGTCGGGTACCCATTTGCTGCAGGGTGGACAGAGAAAGTTTTCCAGTTACCGAATACGACCCTGTGCGGACTCGATCCGGGTACCTTCCGCACCGTAAGCGAGCGCCTTACCACTAAGCCACGGCACCTCCCACGTCAGGAAACATCATTATTTGAAGTCGCCATTGTGTGCTTTCCACAATACAATACTTCAACAATAATACATTTCTGAGAGCTTTAGAACGATGTCACGATGTATACAAATATTCAGAAGATTTGATAAAGTATCATTCTGGAATAACAAATTCAAATCATGGTTTGGTAATATTCGGTAGAAATTCTTAGACCCCCATCTACACCCCTTAAACGAAGCTAAATTACTCAAATTTAAATACTTTTGGGGGTATTAGGGCAACTTCTTTTTTTTTTCAGGATTTAAACACTTTTTTGTTCTGATAACATTCAGTTGTAGAATTGCAAAGTTTGTCAACGTTTTGACAACAGATTCTATATTAAATTCAATAATTTAACCCCATACAATATCAATTATATGTGAAATAGTACTTCCACTACAAAGCCATGAGAATATTTTAACTTATTTGATATTCAGTAAAGAACAACAGCAACTATTTTGAAGCCCGCTTTACCGAATTCAGCATCTTGTGTACGTGCAGGGATAATAAAATAAAGCAATTGTGAAGAGCTTGGCCACTGACTGGTACGGGACATCAAACCCTCGAGGAAGGTGTTTTAAACTGACATGTAAACATTCTAGTAAATAAAGGAGAGCACATACTTCTGTCCTTTAATAGCTTCAGGTTCCAGCTTAATAATGTGCTTTCGAATACGTTCTGTAAACAACAGTTAATATTTTAACATGTGAGCATTTTATCATTGCTTACAGTATGAACCACCTACAATACCTTATTGGCATGCGATGACATAAACGGTAAAAAATCACGTCAGGCATGTTTTATATGATAAGGAAGTTTAACGTCACTATTAAAAAAATAGTCACTTCTAAAACTTTTTTTTTTTACAAAACAGCTATGCTCACTTATTTAAAATTAAATAAAATGTTCGTTGTGCACTTTTCATCAACCTAACTACAACCGCCCAAAAAATGCCTTCTCTCCAAGTGTACGGTTACCCCATTAATCACGTGACGTACTTTAGTTACCTAGGCTCCGTGATGGGATCCAGTGCTAGTGACTTGAAGAGACGGGAAGCTCTCGTTTGGACAGCCTTCTGGAAATTAGAACACTTTTGGTAAAGTGCTACCATTCCAATCTCCACCAATGTAAAGCTGTTTGACACAATCTGCGTCACTATCTTGCTATATGGCTGCGATCATATTTAAAGATATGTAAAACAAAATCAATTCATTTGGCACATCTTACTATCGCATTATGTTAAACATCAAGAGGATAGACATAATATCAAATGCTACCATCTACTGCCTGACAGAGACAGCGTCCCTTGTGAAGAGAGCCAGGACTCGTCATCTGAAATTCAACATAGGCCATATACTCTGCTTGCCTGATGATAAGTTTGTCAGGATATGCAATGTATGTCCCAACTCATTGTAAGAGGAAACCTGGAAGGCATCGAACCTTATTCATTAAATACATCCAGTGTCTTTTGGGACATATGGACAGCATGTTGAACCCAAGGCAGTTGTCAGCTATGGCTCAATATCACCATCGCAGGAGCAAATCGCCATAGATGAATGACCCTTTTTGGTTTACTAATCCGCAGCCAAATAATGATGATGCTGTAACTTCGGTCGGTGTCTTTGTCTTTGACTCAGAGACACTGCTCTACTAGAGAGGACCCTAGCAAGACAAAGAGGGAAGCTGGGATTTTATTACATAAAATGGGATAAAGTAGGTATTTATACTTAAACTGATGTGATACAAAAGATGGTTTTCCCTTTATACTTTTTTATTTGTCTAAAGCATTACAACATGACGCGTAAAACAAATTGTGTGTAAAATGTTGACTTCTGATAATGAAATACAACATGAAACAAATAACATGAATATCTGACGTATACGTGTACGTCGATGTCATACAACAATATCTATCAAGTTTAATTTAGTCATAATTGTTAGTTATTCCAATACTGCTTCAAACTCATGACAAGCCTGGATTCACTTTTAAAACTTGTACTGTTTATATTTCTGTAATATCTACTAAGTTTCCGCTTTCGCTTGGAATAATTCGTGACGTGGTTCGTGTTGTACTACGAGTATGATTGACATATTTGGCTTACATGTACTTATTGGCCTTGATAATGTTACACGTTGCTATGAGGGATATAAAGCTTGCACCATTTAAAGTGCACTCAACATTATTGTTACAGGAGACGATGTTTCGATTATGGTATTGTATCAAAACGCTAAGTAGGTGACAGGGCTTTTTAATCCATGTGCTTTTGAAAGAGCAAACATTCTTAGTATCGAATTTATATCTCTAACTTTATCTGAGTACAAAAAACCTCAAGCGAGTCGAATAGCTGAAACTTGTGTATAAGATCTGAATGAAGACATCGAGGAAAACAATCACAACCTGACCCACAGTCAACCACTTACAAACATATGCACAATAACAATGTTTAGTGTCTTTTCCCGACAACCGATTTTGCGGTGGGGACATATTTTCTACAACTTCATTTAATCACAACATAGGTTATACCATAAATGAGTGAAAACATACTTTGTTTATTTTATTTTAGAGTAGTCCATAGATTGTTTCTACAGTCTCATGAATGGTTTTTGTTTTGCTAAAGAAAAAATTGCATCTTATTATAAAGATTTATTTTGTTGTGTCTTTTTTGTGCTGCACCTACTACTATTCAAAGCCATCGTTTTCTCAATTTTGAGATACAAATAAATATTTAGAAAACTTGTTCTAACTAATTTTATATTTGCAGTGAATTGAAGTTTACATCAACAGTGATCAAGACTCATAACACAGAGAAGCCGTGTCTGTCAAGGTTGCACACCACTAAATAATCCTGGCCAACACCATCGGTGTTGCAAAATAAGATTGGAAAATTAACCTTACCTTAAAACCCTTGGAATAATTTGGAAATAGACCTGGTTATTTTATTATAACATAACAAACATAACATAACAAACAAAGTTTATAATGCGCCAATTCCAACGAGATCATAGCGCAGAAAAGATAAGCATGAAATAACTAAGTTGGATACAGGTGTGTTTTCAGTGCCTTTTTAAAACTGTCGATTGATGGAGCATCACGAATATGGCGAGGAAGATTGTTCCATAGGGAAGGCCCTGCAACAGCAAATGCTTTGTCACCGATACATATGCTTGTAGGTGGTATTGGATGAAGAGTAGTATCGGTTGAAGAGCGAGTTATTGGTCCTTGTGATAGTCTTGATTTTATATGGATGTGCTGTTCAGAGGTTTTTGTTTCACAATCCTACCATAAAAAAACATTTATTCCACGAATATATCGATTTTATACCTTTTAATTTCTTTTCCCTCTACACTCACAGACATTCTAGAAGCACTGCAAACATGCAAAAATTGCTTCTTTTCTGGTACGATTGATCATGAAGACCATAACATCACGATTTCTCATGTAGCCTTCAACATATACATGAATAGAAAAGATATTTAGTGGTGTGCAACCTGAAATCTAGGATAATCATTTTTTTGTTTGCAAAATAAAAGTCAATTGGGAGAGCAATATTATATACACGTCACGTACCTATTCAAATGATTTTCTTCTTGCTTTACGGATAACTCAAAAATGTGAGCATATCTATTTTCTTTTCCAACTGTATGGCTTCTCATTATTTTTTAAAGTTGCTTTAATAGTTTTTATGTTGTTTAGCCACAAATAAATATAACCACTTTAAAGTGAAGTAAATGGTGTATAATATATGAAACATACACATTAATGCATGTGACAATTTAACCTTCTTTAAACGAGACAAACAGTACACCAGTGCAACGCCTCTTTAATAAGACAACATAGTGTAGATCTATCGATTTTGGGGCCAATGTAATATTTCGTTCATGTAAAAGAGATCAGTGAGATAGCAGCAAGGACACATATCCAGGAAAACACACTAACCACGTCAACGAGTTTTGGGACATTAATGACTATGCCTGTCTAATGCAATCCCTGTTGGTTATCCCTGGTAAGTAAGTAACATGCTTCATTTTTGGTATAGTAAGCTTTAAAGAATGCTTGAAGCTATTGTGACATTTTGCTATAACAGCCGCATCATAGTTGTAGTAAGTATTTAATGCAGCTACTTTTTTTGGCCAAATCCAATTATGTTGTATGTATGTCATTCAGGAGAAAGAGGTTGAAAAGGTCATTTGACAAGTTAAAAGCCATGCTAGACAACCACGTCATAAACTAGTCATATAAATTTAATGTGATAAGCAACCTATTGATATTTAGTTTAGGGTCAAGACTCCGTCTTTTTAAGTACTATATCGTGTAAAGATCCCCAACTATGTACGCTTAGTTCAATAACTTAAACCTCAGCAAACTCGAGATACCGGACACCTACTATTCTACTGGAGCATTATCTTCAGAACCACCG
Organism: Ophiopholis aculeata; assembly: GCA_032273385.1. Classification (NCBI taxonomy): domain Eukaryota; kingdom Metazoa; phylum Echinodermata; class Ophiuroidea; order Amphilepidida; family Ophiactidae; genus Ophiopholis; species Ophiopholis aculeata. The sequence goes on along the minus strand of JAUMTS010467709.1, from coordinate 556 downwards.
TCAATAACATCTATATCTTTTTCTTACTTTTAATAAGTTAACACATGATTCTCGCTTTGGATAGAACTAAACAGACCAGTTAGTTTTGAAGAGAAGGTTCAGCGTAGTTTAGCCAAATGTGTCACTGCCAACTTTGATAAAAGGTCGAGTGTGACAGCTATAATACAAGATCTAAAATGGCCTAAGGAAGGAAGAAAGGGAGGAAGAATGCTTCCAACGAACACCGATAATTTGTATAATATGCGTTAACAAATAAAATGCTGTATACTAACGTGATTATCCTAATCCCATTAGGGCGGTTGTGTGAAATTAGACATTACTGAAGGGGGATTGATCTATATTTTAGAGGTACCATGTTGACCTAGATAATGTGTTTTTGAATAATAATGGCGCACGTATATATTATGATCCCAAACGGTTTGCCCTTGTAAGCAGGTAGCGCATGCTTCTTGTTTTTGATATGAAATCATGCCAGTAGCTAGATTTTAACAGATTCCAGACATTGATTACGAGGAAAACCTGGTGTAAATCACATAGGTCGACCCTGGTTATTAAG
>JAUMTS010466598.1:0-13470 GCA_032273385.1 Ophiopholis aculeata | reverse complement strand
TAAAAGCCAAGTTTACTGGCAAATTGCACATTTAGGTGGGAGCAGATTACATTAGAATGATTACAACTTAAGAGTACTTTTGAAAAGTTTTGACGTAGCAGGAAGTGGCTTTTGCAAATGATTATATTCAAATGATTATATTGGAATTAAAATAACATACCAATGAGTTCAACTGGGTTTGGACAAGCAAATCATTACCAAACTGCACACGACTAATGTTAAGCGACTATACACATTTGACATCCAGAAAGTTGAAATATACGAAAATGTTTGTCAGATGACACCATTTTTTAGTAAATCCAAATTATTTTTCCATCTCTCTTTTATCTAAATATATTCCAATGTTTTCTATTCAAATTATTCTTTTAGATATGAAACTTCAAAAAAGGGCTTAGACTTTTTGGACACCCTAAACAACGAGTTCAAATTGTGTATTCCTGGCTCCCTGAATCCCTTTTCTCATTTGTCATCTGCAATTTCGTAATGTGGGGTAAAGGCCACCTTCTCTAAGAGATGTAATGTCTGCACTGACGTAACAGCATACTGTAAGCACGTTTTTCTTTAAGTAATGCCCTGCTTATTCAAGGAACTTGGTTTCGATCAATGACCAGCTAGTTGCTTTGAAAACACATTAATTTACATGTCCTATTCACATAACTGTATACTTGACACATATTTAACTGACCAGCTGATGCTCACTTGAACATGTTTATAAAAAGCTTGTCGATATCAAGAGAGTCTTGTTTGGTTCCGGACGATATGTCTAGAAAGTGAATTAAACTAGTTCAATATAATTATACCTTAAAATAAACGCATGGGGAAATAACACCACTCGGGAGATTTCCATCAAGTTTGAATATAGATTGCAGAGTAGATAGTAAAAGTATGTCAAACTACCTGAATTATATTTGAGAGCTGATTAACTACAGATGGCGCTATTTATTCTAAATCATTGGCCTATCGAATTGTAATTGTTGTTATTGCATATTGTCATTAAAACGAAGGAAAGTGTATTTTTAAATCACTAATTTTTTTTTTAAACATGTTTATGAAAACATCTTTTAAAGAGAAATACCTAATTTTCACGAAGAAAACCTTCCACATGGATATGCGTAAAAAAGTGCCACGAAATTTAACCGGATCAACAAAATAAATGACATATCTTAAAGCATACAAAACATATAAAACAAAAACAAGGAAAGAAAAACAAACAAAATGTAACAATTGCTGGAAAGTACCTGTTATATTCCCACCATCGTTCTTTTTGCAGTATTTAAGTTAAGAACATGTGCATATTTTGAAGAATGTATTTAAAAAAGGACCTTTGTCCAATAAAAGCTCTGTAATGCATTGTCATGATATATTCTGTGGATTTATAATGATGATCGGAATTGGATGATTTGTTATCGAATGTGTCTCAGTAGTTTAATTATATTATCAAATGTGATCCTTTAGGTCTCTAATATAATGCTCACAAATTGCTGATGCTCACAAATTGCCGATGCTAGATTTAACTACTTTTAGAACAAACTTAACTTTACCAATGTATTTATGTATTGCTATTATGATTATGCAGAGAGTTGCAATTATTTAAAACATAATTGTTATAAACATGTGATTATATTGCAGCAATTCCAGGCATAGTTTAACTGATGTTTCTATTTCCAAGAAGAAGCTATTTGATTTAAACTCTTTGCAATGGCTTCGTATGTAATTATATTTCAAAAAACACTACTGTTCACATCAACATTGCAGACTATTAAAAGAACGGACATTCGTTGTTAATATTTCATACACTATTTGTAAAAATGAACATACCGATATTTGAAACATAGTTTATTTCAGCTTGTCATGAGTTTTTGTTTAATTGAATAGGTGAAAAGCCCAAAGCACCAAGTTACTTGAAAACAGTTATTGTCTATTTTGATACTTTTACCTTGAGCAAAATATTGTTCGTCAAGGCATCAGAAACGGTTGCCCCAGAGCACCCGCATGTGTCTCTTCGTGCAATTAGATGCATATGTTATTCGCAATTACATTAACTTTTTGAACCTTAACCGCAGACAAGGAGATATATGGGTTTCAGGAAAGCCGCGGGCAGTATAGTATGTAGGTGTGTTGAACGAGATGAAAGGGATACGATGAAAGTAATTTCATTATTAGATGATGTCTCGATTTGCGTTAAGGATAAAAAGCAAATTTAGTTAGGGCTGCTTGTTTTGTCCGATCGATATAAATATTCTGCTGCAATTTAGTGGAAAATTAGGTCTTACAAGAATAATATGATGTTAATAATTAACAATCCTTTTCAGTTTAAAACATGGATGCGTAGTAGATTATTTCTTAATTGAATGGGTTTTTATATATTTGATTTACATTTTCAATCACTTGATTTTGCTTTAGATATAGATTTGTAATATGTCAGAAAGCATCTGGATAATTGAGACAGATATATTTCAAAGATGTTCAACTTAACGCTTGCAAAGTACAGCAAAATAATTGTAGACAATATCGTATTCTATTCATCTACAAGGTATATTTAGATGTTAACAGAACTAATTAATCAAATGTATACTGTCGATCTTCACTATAGCCATATGGCGCCGTAGCGGAACTGCCCCGAGCCAGATGCATTTAACCTTAGGATATATGCTGGTTTGGATACACTTGTATAGTATATTTTTCAAACAGTTCATACAAACCTCGACCGTGAGTTTACCATCTATTAAATATACAATTAAACGTTTCAGATAAGGTCACGTTTTTTTTTGCTTCGGATCACTTATACCAAAACACATTCTGATTGTCAAGTATTATTAACCTATATTGGATGTGATTCAAATTCTAGTAAAAGTGCATTTAAATGTGACAAAGATCCAACACAAGTTATAAAGAATCAAAATGAACAGATTCTGCGTTGTATACAGGTGTCAGATGATCATTTTCAATTGGAATGTATCATATATCTACAAGATTAATTTACTTGTGCGTTGTAAGTAGCTTGCTTATATTAACCAACTAATTGGCGGCGGTATTGGATCACGTCACGCTGTGACCATATCAAAGTGGCTGCAGGTCTGCGTGCAAAAACTACACGGCAATAAATACATCTACGTCCACATACTTTTAATCACTTGTAATTGAAATGTCAATTTAAACACTTAAAGCGAAATAGCTTGTTTTACGAAATATTGTGTATGTTGTAGTTGTCGATGTGCACATTTGTATTTGTTTCAGTGATGTTACATTAATTTGTTAAATAACAATCTAACTTTTGACTAATTTCGTCAAAATAGACAATATTGCATACTTTTGGAACTATATGTTTCGAATACACCAAATCTTTATGTTGTATTGACATTTTCAGTAATTTTGGTTTATACGAATCTGAGAGGTTTTACATTTTAACACTATAGATTCAACTAAAATTATAAGAGGTGCAGTATGTTTGGGGGATAATTTACACAAATTGGAACTCTTTCATATCAAACAAATGTGCTTATAAAGAATTTGATTCCTTTGACACTTTGAATAGAATAATTCATTTTACTGTCGGAATAATCTTTCAAATCTAAAACAAGCAAAATTAACATACCTAAATTAGTAAGTGTCGAGAGATCGCTTCAAGATGTATCATACAACATTAAAGGTTAATGTACTTGTTTGTGTATTTCAAATTCCCTAGTAACATACTAATTGATTGCGATGTGGATCACGTATTTTTGTCACTGCATCTAAATATATAGCAACAACTTTGCTGTTTTACACGTAATTTATATACGAGATCTCTGCATGATCAGTAAGATAATAATCCTTTATTATATATAGTCGATAGTTTAATTTAAATTAAATGTTACTAACTCTAATTTAACATGTTTTTTCTTGGTAATGGAATGACAGCTGTAATTACTTGTACATTCTTTTTCTTGTAAATAGACTGATTACTGATATTTAAATCAGAATAGGAAAAAAAGACATTATGTATTGAGTTAAAATTTAAAAACAATTCTCACAGCTACAATGTTTACTTACGTGAGCTTTCGACACAACTTTCCTGTGTCTTTTTTTAACTAGTTGATGTTATTGCTGTTCAGTTGGTCTTTTTTATTTTGAATTGTTATGCACACATGTACGAAGCTCTGAGGAGTCTCTCACTTGTTTGGGTTATACCGTGTAATGTTGCCCATGTAATGAGGGTTTTTAAACAAATTCGCATTTAAAAATGCAAATTGTATAATATCTTGAATACTAGAAACAATAAATGTGGAACTACATATTTAGGCAAGAAATGTGATTAAAAGTATTATAAGTGGTATATACAATTAACACAGCACAATACTTACCAAAAACCATACTTGCTTTCTATACCTCCATCAGGCCAGAAAGGACTACACCTTATTTTCACTCGATTTGTAAAAACAAATGTTACTAGTTTGTTGTAAAATAAATACGGTGATGCAATGAGGCAACTTGCAGTCCATACAAATACCATCATAGATCCTACTACAGTTTTGGTAAGGCGCGGCATAAAGGGGTGAATGATAGCCCTGTACCGGTCAAGTGTAATGGCAACAAGTGACAGGATAGAGGAGCAAGATGACACATTTCCAAAGAAGAAACTTAGTTTACACATTGCCATACCCATTCTGAAATGGTCCGTGGCTAAATAACTGTATATAAACGGCATACTCAAAGTTGATGTTAAAGAATCTGATACAGCTAAGTTTAATAGAAAGTAGTTAGTTACAGTTCTCATTCGTGGATTAGCTACTACTATCCAGATAACAATCAAATTACCCGTTGCAGCCAATAACATGATAGTTCCAGCTAAAAGACTCCATAATATCCTAGCGTGAGAAGCAAGAGGACTTGCTAAACTAGAGTTATAGTAGTGAGGACCATAGTAATCATAAGACGAAGAGTATGCGTCCGTGTATGTGTCGTCTACCACAGTTACGTAATCCTCATTTTTCATAAAATCTTCATTTTCTCCGTAGTTTTCCATGGCACATTGCAGTGGATACCGCTAATGCAATATCACTATCTTCTCTGTAAGAAAGACGTCGCACTTGTATTTTGATTCCTCATGGTTTGTTAAGATTTCATGCTAATTCATATAGTGTTCCAGTAAATCCCAGTTTGATTTATACATAACCAGTACAAATTTGTTAAAGTTACAGAAGTATCAATCTGATGTAAGCGGCATATAAACACGAACGGTATAAGATACACAATTTTAGTGATATTTGACAACTCTGTGTTTTGTCTTTTATCAGGACTTCCACAATTCGTTGCTTTAAAACGATAACTATGAGCGTTGACTCTCTAGCGTAACAGTAGATTCCAGCTCAAAGGCAACACAGTGACTGGGATGGTAATAACGCGCTACTCTAAGCAAATCTCCAGTTTCTAGTGAAGCATGCGCAGTATAACTGATTTATTGTCACGTGATTAAAACTTTAATAGCATACCCGCTGTATGATTATTGCTGTAAAAAAATATCATCTGAAAAAGCAGGTGTTATATTATCAGTCAGCATCTATATTTTGCAAAATCAAATAATTATAAGTAACACATAAGACTACGTGACAAATAACTAAATACTAGCAATAAATAGTATGATTCGTACAAAGTAATTCTTAGTATTAGGTTGTGTTATTCAATAGGATTGTTCAGCTTTTCGCGAACTCGCCTGTTTTTCCTATCAACTGATACAACAATTCGAGTTATTATATATGATCAAATCCATTTTCACTTTCTAGAGGCTGATTATTACGCTTACTATTAATACTAGCAATCAATAGTATGATTCGTGCAAAGTAATTCTTAGTATTAGGTTGTGTTATTCAATAGGATTGTTCAGCTTTTCACGAATTAGCCTTTTTTTCCTCTATAAACTGATACAAAAATTCGACTTATTATATATGATCAAATCCATTTTCACTTTCAAGAGACTGATTATTACGCTTATTATTTCACCATGTTTGATCTAAGTTAATTTTGAAACGACCAGATCAAAGTCTAATCACATTCATTCATCACTATATCAATTGGTACCATATAATGCTTTAAGTACATAATAATTTTAATAAATTGAAGCACTTTATGACGATTTTGCTATATAAAGATACAGATAATATGTTTTTATAGTAGGCTGAGAGTTGTTTTTATAGAAGTCAAATTCATTTTGTGAACCTTTTATACGAAAACAAATAAATAAGCAGAGACAATATTATATATATGATTCACGTTGGATATTTCGCGGTAAAATGAGTAAACGAGTTACGTTTCATTGAACATCAGTAATGTAAAGGTATAACTGATGATGCCAACATTCCATTTTCAATACGCATCGTTTTTTCTAATTGTCGCATCTAATTGGATTTACTTAATTCGTATTGATTTCAGGTGGTCTTTATTGCTACCCATGGATTGTAATTACATTTATCTATGTGTAGTACACATTGTGCACCTACCCGTATATATTCTTTGGTAAAAACATGCCTTAGAGTGTAGAGGTTTTCCTTGTTGGTGTAATTAAGGTTTTAATTGTTACTGATCATTGAGCACACAAAGCAACAACAAATACTTATTGGGTCGTAATACTGATTTAAGAAGTGTATTGTTTTTATTTTTCTTTAATTCAGATCTTTAAATCTTGATTTTAGACACACACAAAAAAAAATATTAGAAGAAATTTACTGTTAATTTACCGTTGAATTAACAGTTACTTTGCCTTGATATGCAATACCGACTGAATGCCCCTGGACAATGCATAAAATATGCGGGTCATGCATATTAATATAAACCATAACTACAATCAATTGTTTTACAACTTTCATTGTAAAACAACATGTTGCTTTAAAATATCAAATGCTTATATATAGAACTACAGAACCGTATGGTAGTTTATTGCAAATCACCCACATAATTGAGTCACAATCTAGTGATTTCTAACTGTAAACATCTGCTTTTTTGTTTTATAACCGTAATAAAATGTTAATGGATACCTATATATATACATTTCCAACCAATTTACAATTTAATTTTACTTAATTTAGTTAACGTTTTGAATATGAAAAGGGCATTTTAATTTAATGATATTAGCTGCAAATTGTTTTAAATATTGTTAACTACTATCTCGAACAATCTTGTTCTTTAAGCTTAGGAAGCAGCCGTTTGTCCTGTTTAAATGTGCTGTAATATTTATACATTAGTTCAGATTATTGGCATGTGGAATAGTTCATCTTAAATAATTGCCATGTGCGCTGTTTTAAATAAAGTTAACCATGCTTCTTAAGGATGTGGCCGAGTCCCTTCACTAAATTAGATCAACGTTGGAAGTATATTTACAATACTTATTTAATACGAATCTACATTTATTTGGTCATGTCAACATAAGTAGTGATATATAAGAATATATCCATAAGGTTATTTTTTTCAAGTTGAGCTTGACAAAACATTAACATAAAGAGAAGCATTTCAAGAAGTACACGCATCTTGATAAAAGAAATAAGATATTGCCGGAATAAAGAAGACAGGTGTCCTAATGTTATTTATTTTCACGTGCAATCCTCAACCCGTTGGGCGTTTCAGGAGAACGATATCACTGACGCGGATTGATTTCATGCTAATGTGAGACAGCCGTGATGCTGCTTGAGAAACACACATTCAGTCATTTGTAGTAACATGTTAGTGTTTGGTATACTTGATGATTCGTTTGATGGTTTTTATCTTAATAAACATTATCTACTGTAAAGGTCCTAATCATTAGCATGTAAACCAGATAATAAACAATACAAGAAATAGCAATACAATTTAGCTGGTCAACATTGTGTAAGGGTTATGAAGTTATTATCCATATTAACATGGAATACCTCTAGAGGTTTTCAGGTAACTAAATACAAAATACAATTATAGTTCTTATACGTTTAAGGACAGGCAAACATAAATGTTGTGGTATGCATGAAATGACAATTGAATTAATGTCAGGGACTATAAATTAGTTTATTTATGTTGTTTTAAAGGTCAAATGTGAGCTTTCACCCTTTATAAACAACAATTGGTATTGCAAACTATCTGCTTTTAATATGCAAAGTAAGTTTAAAACACATTTAAACAACATTTATGTTATAAGCACCGTGTCAAGAAGTCTATTTATGACCAAAAGGTTTAAAAGAGCCACAATATACTATCAGCAAAGTCTACAGTTGCTAAGGTTATGTAGTGCCACGTTCAATCCTGATTCCAACGGCGTTATACTTGTGTGCGTTATCGCCAGTGTGGAGCAATTTTATGCTAAGAATGTCGTTATAGAAAAAGCGGATTTTGAATATATACATTAAAGCATTAGTAGAAAAATGCGGATTCTACAAATCTTTACATAATTTCCCCCCCCCCCCATTTTTTTTTTCTTAACGGCTTAAAAACTGAAATATCTCCCAATCTCTGTGGGGTAATTATGGGCCTGAATATCTGGTTAACTATTCACAGATTTCGGTAATAACATTATTTAATAATATGAAATTAAATGTATTAATACGTATTTAATACTATTGTTCAAAAACGCAGGTGATTTAACATCAACATACGTTTATTAACACAATCGCTTCAGATTATTACAGTCATTAGACTTAAAAAAGACACACGATACTATCAGAAAATCGTCAGGTGCTAAGGTTATGTAGTGCCACGTTCAATCTTGATCCCAATGACGTTATACATGTATGTGATATCGCTGGGGTTGATCAATTTTATGCTAAGAATGTCGTTACAGATGAGCGGATGTTGAATATATACATTATAGCATTCGTAGAAAACAGCAAATTCTACAAATCTTTTCTTAATTTCCCCCCAAAGTAATACTTTTCTGAAAGACTTAAAACTGAAATAAGTCTACAATATGTTATAATTACAGCCTGTATATTGGGTTTACCGTTCACATATGTCACTAATAACGTTGTTTAATTTTGTTAATTAAATGTTATAATACTACTGTTATACTATTGTTCAAACATTAAAACACGTTTATCATTTTAATCGCTTCGGATTATTACATTTACTACAAAAGTGAAGATTTACAATTGGATTTTTATTAGATAGCTCTACCATTTGAAAGATTTTAGAAAATATAATAACATCGATTATAACAACAAATTTGGTTAATTTTAAACAGTCAAAAACGTAAGTTGACTGATGTCTGTGAATTAAGCCATATATTCTAGAAATCAGCTTCTTTTAGAGAGCAAATGTTGGGCCTCTTACCTATTGATAACATTTAAAATGCGAACTGGCCGTTAATGAAGTGCAATTAAAATGCCTGTATATATTGACATCTCGTATGTATCGCAATAATGTTTATTAAGCTTACTTGTGAAAAATATTATAAGTACTATAATTACCCAATACGTTTTCCGTTCTTGATTAAGTATAGTGCCAATAAAGCTTCAATATACCTGTTTAGCCTTATGGTGTATGTTATATATAACTTTGAACTCTTTGTTTTATGTTTACGACTCAGATGTGCTTATTCTTGTAATAATGCTTCATGTAGGTTGTTGTGATTTAAATGAAATGCAAATAGTTATTCAAACACATTTAAACTATCGTAATAGGGTTTGTTGAAGTACCACCTGTCTCAATTAACCCCTTGCAATATCTGGCTGACAAATATTAAACATATGACATTAAAACTTGATTACAAAGTATTAACATGGTTTGCAAAGCCAAGTCAATTAACAGTCAGATACACTTTATTTCATTCAAATCGATAAGTCTACAACAATAGTTATGGGCCATCAAACACGCAGCTCAAAATACCCTTTGGGCCAGTTTCCTTAGGCAAGTGAGAGAGCTCTAAGACTTTTACGGTTAAATAATAATGCAGGTTTTACAGTGTGTAATTAGGTATATAGATTCAGATTCATCTTTAATTAACCACGGAAGGCCCACTTCAACACAAGGTTGTTCTTCCTTGGGGCCGTGGACAATTTAAACATATTAAATAAAACGAAAGAACATGCTATATTTAAGTTTACATCAATAAGCATCATAGCAGAATGACAGAGAAATTAAAACTTAACAAAATAGCTTGTTAGAAGATGGCAGGGTCGGGGTGCAGCGACGACGTCAGTTGTTGTTAGATCAGCGTTTTTTTTATGGCGGGAAATGTGCTTCAGAACATCAGAGAGTCCCAAAATTATTTCCCTCATCAGATCTGCAGATGAGACCATGCAGGCCAAATAATTACACACAATTACAACAATAATGTCCAATATGAAACAGACTTATTTTACTGTGATGTAATATTGATCTCTGAAAACTTTTGTAATGCCAAACTGGCCCAAGGGTATTTTCAGCTCTATATTCGATTGTCTGTACCTTTTGAATAAAACCTCCACATGTAATCACGTAAAAAGTATTTGAAAATTTAGTCATTCTTTTTACACTTCACTAAAAACAAAACAGGTACTTCCTCCCCTTTTCCCGAAATTCGGGGGCACGATTGTAAGGTTTTTTTGAGACAACCTTTCCTATACGAATTATTTGCAGCAAAATAAACATTTGAACAAATATAACATATAATGTCTACCGCTTTAATAAATAGAGAAACAGTTATAGAGAAACAGTTAAAATATATATAATAATTTTTTGGCGTAAAACAGTAGCAGCAAATTACTAATATGATCCATACATTTTGTTGCTCCGTGATGGTTGTCATAATCGCTTACATCAGCTTATATCACCAACGAAATGAAACGAGCTCGTTATACCCTGAAATCATCACAAGTGATAATTGTGCACGACTTATGACGTTCTTTGCACGTACATGACCCCATTAATCCCTGTGCCTCATTTTGCCTTTGGCACAAGTTAGCCTCTTTCTACTCAAGTCAACTTTTCCTGTGGGGCTCTTTACAAATTGGGAATTAAAGGCACGGATCTTTAACATTGCAATGTTGGTTGTCCTTGTCCCATTTTGAATATGTTTGTTTTCATTTGTCTAGCCCCTATTTGTTTTCCGAATTTATGTTGTTAAGTGACACAAAGTCGTAATTTCATGCATAAACTTAGTACAGGTGGATGATCATAATAGCCTTTCAAAAATACTGTTTTTATACATATTTATGCTTCCACGGTTTTTGTACATATTGCTGATACTTCCATATAGACTATTGGTCACGTCATACGAATATGGTTTAGTAATTAGTTGGGCCACATGGCTACGCCCCCACCCCCCGGTATTACAGACATGGATTCAGAAAATGATGGCTTATCGCACAACAAAAAAAGGGACATAAATTAATGAAAAAACAACAACGAAAATGCTAAACAAATTACAGATATTATATAAATTCGTGTATCATATATTATTTTTGGGAAAATTATTATATTTTTCCCAGTATTATTGGGAACAGTGATTTGATAATATTGATATTTTAATCATCAAGGCCGCAATGAACGTTGATAATTCTGAAAATATTTGCGGTTAATAGGACAGGGACATTTACGTATTGATAATTGTGGTAAAGGCACATTATCTATAACTGTGTTTTCCCTAATTTGAATTGGTATTGGCAAGTTTATCTCAGACTCGTCATTTTTTACATTTTTCACATTTCTTTCTCTGGCCGAGCATCGGCATTTCCAGACCATTGTTGAAATAAACGACCTTTCCTGCAGATCTAAACCAGGTGAACCGCGATTATTATTCTTTCGTTAATTGATTCGATTAATGTGTATGATGTAGTTAGCTGTGCTTTTATATGACGCTTTCTGAATGGTCATACCTTATGTTGACAAATGTTGAAACTACATAGATTGTACAATATGTTTCAAAACACATGAAAGGCAATTATAAAAAATACGATTTAAAACTCCCCCTCCCCCTGTTAGGCCTGCACATAAAAAAAGACGCTGAATACTTTTTAAAAGAATATAAATATTTGAAATGATCATATTTACATTATTGTAAGGATCATGGTATCTTCATAACTATAAGTTAATGAAAATACTGCTTCAACAATTTTATGGATACAAATTATATTCTAGATACCAGTTATTTATTACTACTGATATGGATCGAATTGAGATTATAACGACTACAGTGGTATTGTCTAAATTAAAGCAATGTGTAAGTATCGAGCAGACTTAAATAATCGTTTGAATGCTTAACCTCATCTAGTTTATACACAGCTTATTTGTCCCCAATACACACATATATGATGTCATGTCTACTTTATTATCTGGGCCCCAAAAGTCGGTTTCATTGCAACAGTACGTTTAATAATACAAAAAATATTGCAAAAACCTATGTTATTAATGTACAGGCTGTATCAAAATGATTGGTACTGGGATATGCAATATATTTATAAAATGTTTAAAATACTAAATCTATTAAAAGTGGTTTATTTTTGCTACCAATAGAAAGGTCGTTATGTTAACTTATTGATCTGATAATCTGAAGACAATAGGTCGTTGCGTTTTGTAGCTATTGTCATTCAAATAAAACTCGACGTAATCTGGTTTAACATACATAACACACATTTAATAGGTTCACCCCTACTGACAAAAGTTATGATGAAAACTCCAAAACACGAAGGTTTATTTGAGAGCCTGTAACTTCTAAACAAAATGTGATATCCTTATGAACTAAAATTCTAAGCAAAGATACAATTACTGTTAATTCAAATTATTTATAGTCGGTTCTAATGAATTTGACAATGTTTATTAGGGCGGGGCGTATCTAGGAAAGGTATTTTGTGCAAATTGGCCATGGTCAAAATGTATTCCACTTGACCCCACATGATCAACTATGCATTTTCAAAATAAGATTGACCTTAATCAAACTGAAATACACATTTTTAGCACAATGCATTTCTATAGGGTCCCCAAAATGACATACTAAAAGTCTGAAAATATCAGTGTTGTAGAAATATGACTAATTTTCATAATTTAAAATGGCCGCTATTTTGAGCATTTTAATTGCTTTGGACTTATTTCTTATTTTAGAAAGTTGTTATGGCACTTTAAATAACTTAAGTATGCATTTAATGAATGTATAAAAGTCTCAAGGACACACAGAGACATATCTTCCCTAATAATTGTATCTTAACCCTTTCGAAACTAGGCAATTTTTATATATCAATTCAAAGTGACTCATTTCAGTTATCAGGTCAGTGGAACTCCATCAATAAAATAATCAGTGTGGTTGAATAGCTGTATGCTACTTGAACTCTACTGCTTATTGACTATTGATTGATTTAAAATAACTCCTTTCAGTTATCAGGTCACTTGAACCTGTTTCAATAAATAACCATTGTGGTTGAATACCATAGGTCACTTGAAATACAATGCTTATTGATTATTGATTGATTTAATAGTGATGATTTTCTGCAATTCATTGGTAAAATTCAGCAACAAGATGGTTTGATTGACTGGCGCAAATATGCGCCGTTAGTTTCCAAAGGG
>JAUMTS010466597.1:0-15211 GCA_032273385.1 Ophiopholis aculeata | reverse complement strand
TGATTCTTTAACATATTTCCCTTCAAAAAATGTCATTAACAAATGGGTTAACACTACCCTTAATGTCTTTCTTTCATGGCTTACTGATTATCCATTTATAAAACACCTGTTCCTTTCAGTTCCGTCTGCACCACGTGACATATCTATAGCGATTGCAAGTTTCCAGTCTTTCACAGTAGAATGGTCACCACCAAGGAATCCATTTGGAAATATATCCGGATATGACATCCGATATTGGCAATCAGCTAACCGAACTCAATCTACTTTGGTATCTCCTGCTGTGGAGGAGAATCCCTGCAGCCTAAACTTTCCTCGATATCATCAAATAGCTAATCTGCAAAGCATGGTTGAATACAGCATTCAGGTAAAGAACGCATCGATTAAACTATCGTTGTGATATCCTTTTTATTTAAATATGCCATGCCACGTCTAATGAAACTTATTGAAATACTTGTCGTAATTATGGTCCAGAACCCATATGCATTTGTTAGCGAATATCGCAAACTTGACAAAACCCCTGACTTCGAACTCGGGTAAATGTTTATCTAGAAGATGCTTTAATAGCTCGTTTATACATTCAAATATGCAATGCCAGGTCTAACGAAATTTCGTGAAATACTTGTCATAATTATGGTCCAGAGCCCATATGCATTTGTTGGCGGATATCACAAACTTGACCAAACCCTTGTATTCGAACTTCGGGAATATTTGTATTTAGAAGCTGCTTTTGTTCGTTTTTGCCAGTTCTTCTAACATCAAGAAAAATATAAGCAAATAAAAAAGAGCAACATTTCTTCATCAGTAAAGCGAAAAGCTCATTTTCACATTTGAGAGAGAATTTGAAATATGTTATGAACTTAAAACAATATATTGTTCTTAAGGCTACACTTCGCCTCCAATCAAGCTTTTAAAATTTTAGGATGGGTAGTATGTCTTGACAATCAAGCAAATTCACAGCTATTCCCCCGCCCTTAACTAGCACCACTACAATAGACACAAATGAAGCACATACTGTTTTACCAATCACTTGTGGATGCCCAAAACCTTTTTTGTTAAATAGGGGAAAACAACGAAAATTAAAACAAAAACGAATACGAACTTTTAAATCACTAAATGTGTTCTGTAAAAAGACACCTTACATGCAAGGCAATAAAACCGTTTGGCGATAATTTGATAAAAAACTAGCAATACAATGCATCATAGAACTCTGCATTAATTTACTGATTATAAGGAACAGAGGAAACTCAGGTTGAGTATCGTGTTACATGTTGATAATTGCATGGCCATGCTTTGACATTTAAATGGGAACATTTGAGCAACTAAATTGCCGTTGATGAATACTTAATGTTGCCTTTAACACTGATAAGTGCTATTTGTAAAGACTAATGCAATTTATCAAGATAACAAACATATTATCATGATCGAGCAGAAAATGTCCCCTTTCGATCTCTTCTCATGAGTGCAACGGCGTGGCAGGTCTGTGAAAATCGGGATGATTTTTAAAACATTTTTACATGACCCAAAAGTTGATCTTATGATATTTGGAATTTCATCATAAAGTATTGTTTTCTTCACTTTGTTAGCATTACTTCATTTCTACTCTGAGTAATAATTGTTATTGAAACTTCAGATGGAAACACACTCAGTTACAGTAAAGAAGTTTATTCCCTCAATATCGTTGCAAATCTGAATTGGCTAGGCAGCAAGTATTACTCTGTCTTCACTAAATGTGTATGTATTATTCCTAATGTGATTTATCAATTAGTGATTGTCAAACTTTTCACTTTTGAAACCAATAAAGCAATTGTCTTTTATTACAGTTGCATAGTACATGTTGCTCGAGAGAAACATTTCAAGACCCTTTTGGTACATAGGGATGTTCTTATATTTTTAAAAGCATTTGAAACTTAAAACTAACCTGTAATATTCAAACCATACAGCAAAAATTACTTTGTCTTCATTAACTTTACATTTAGCCCTCGAAATCCGCAGAAAGAAGAACGAATTATAGGATGAAATGCTATGTCACTGCGTTGCAGTACCGATCGATTTAATAGAATACATACACAACATCATAATGGAAAACTACAACTTTTTCGAAGTACAGGTGCCTATTAAAAATGAGGAGTAATGTTAACACACGACAGCAACCTTTAAATGAACTTTTGAGAAACTAAATCTAATTGTCTAGAAGCGGTTTTCTCAGTTTTTGAATTTCGTAATTTTTTTTCAAAATATTTCTGAAGAAACGTCAACATTTGAATATTTTTCAAAAAACCCCCCTCAATTTTGGCGTTTTTAGATGCATATTTTCAAAATTAGGGCAAAATTCAAAAAATTTAGAGAACCGTTTCCAAGAAATTTAGGCCCATTTTTGACGGTCAGTATTCTTTCAAGTTGCGTTTCGACGTATCGTTTAAAGGTGATCAATCTCATTCAAAACTAGAGTAACATGTCTTATTTCAACATTATTAGGCTAATGGGAGCAGCAGAAAGGGAGTATTTTGTCTAATAAAATATTTACAATGTGGCATGTTACAACAAAATGTCTTCATATGTCACTTGACTTTTGCGGAAGGACATATGGGAGATCGTACTTAGAGATCCAGACAGACTAAACATGATTTCTATCAATACACTTATGTATGTAAGTAAGAACACACTGTCTGCGTCATTGAGCATCGGTACACGTATTTATGCTAAAACTTGATGCGTGTAAGTGGCCTAGAGTTTAAAGGCATTTGATTATTCATTCCCAGACCTGTTAGATCAGGTGGTTAGACCACAGACTGTTTATATTTTTACTTTTATCAATCTTTGCGGTTCAAGTCCAGCTAGTTCTAAGTGTGCTGATTAGGGGTGCTAGTCAGTGTCTCAATTGCTTTTAGGGCTATGCGTATGCGATGGTATGCTCCATGGACTTCCAACGATTTAAATGTAGTTCAATTTGCAGAATGATTGGCGAAACTCTGTTAGGTGTGCTGAGGCTGCGTATTATAACAAGTCGAGGACGCATAGTGCACTATAAATTACCTGAAATTTACAAATGAAAATAAGAAACACTATTCTATAATAAAAGGTAGCATTTCAGAAAGATAATGAGAAAAGAGGATTTTATATTGTATTAAAATGTACTCTACATTACTACCCAGAAGATGAGACCGACATTTTCATTTTACCTCAACCCTCGCCTCACCATGAGTTTGTCTGTAACACCTTTTAAAAAGGGGTGGGAGTCAGCTACAGTGGTATAAAGGCAAACATAGAACTTTACGCTATACAAGTTCTAAAATTGCCTTTTCACAATTTGTTTTTGGTTTTGCATATACAAGAAGGAAATTACATTTATAACATGTATCAAAAGTTTTAGGGCCATAAAAATAAACGTTTAGCGATAGTTTGATTTAAAAAAGCACTACATTGCTTTGTGTGACACAATTTTAATTACAGATCAGGAAAAAACTAGCCAGATTCAGAATTGGAACATTGCCTGGCCCTGTTTAGATGTTTGAAAATACATATTTAGCAACCGAATTGCCTTTAATAATGCTTTTGACACTAATAAGTGCTATTTGTTAAGAACTAATGCGGTTTTATTAAGTAAGCTCGTATTTCGAGCAGATTTTGTATGATAAAAGGTAATGGAACGAAGAGCTAATTGTCACTCTTTACATGTATTAATTCTCATGGGTGCAGCGCCACTATTTTTGACAAATGCTATGTTTTTTACAAGTGTGGTGAATACAATGCAAGCCATTAGTATCTTATGTGTTATCTGCCGCGGGTTGTCTGCCTGTCATCTTTTAGTCTTTGTCAAGACAATTACTAGGAATTTACAATGAATTTATTTTTATAAATCTTTTCTTGTCTGTTTCTGTCTCCTAGATAATGCACTTTCAAGGCATACTTTACATATGAAATGTTCGTAAACGATCTAAATCTTACCTAAAGTAATACCATTGACAATATAACAAGTTTTAATATAACACTGTTTAATAATACTGATAATAACAATTTGCACTGATAATAACAATATACAGCACCTGGTTCCACATAGTTCAAAGCGCTATAATGTTACAGTTTGTAAATCGTTACGATCATATCGCTACATTTAGGCGAGCTCCTATAATCAAATCCTACTGGAACTTATGTTGTGATATTACCTCGTAATTACCTCTGACACCCCCTAGCAGCTATAAAACTTACTGCGTTACACAAGGCTAGACTTAACATCGCCAAGTAACATTTCTAAAACCCAGCTCTTTTGATACAAACGCATTCAAATTAACTATACTAGACTTGAGGTACCAAATGTTATGTTTAACAAGGTAAATACAATTGAACAATTGTGAAAGATGTGACAGAAGTGTCTTATAAAAGTCTTTTGTTAAATCAGTTAATTTGAACATCGGGACTATTGATTCACGACACTAAAATGTTGTGAAATCTATAGAAATGATAGCTATGGAAAGAGTAGCTACAATGAAGTTAACGAGCATTGTCAAAGTTAACTTAAGTTCTCTTATTACTAATAAATACAACTTTAACTGAACAATAAACGTTCCGTAAACAGAACATCTTTGGATATCTAATACAACGAGACAATATAAATTAAGCTATGTGTTATACTAGATCAAAGAGCACCATAGAGTTACGCTGCATCAAAAAGCACTATAGAGTTACGATATATCAAAGCATAAAAAGGCACCATAGAGTTACGTTGCATCAAAGAGTACCATTGAGTTATGTTGCATCAAAGAGAACCACAAAGTCACGCTGAATCAAAGAGTACCATAGAGTGACGCTAAAATCAAAGAGTACCATAGAGTTATGCTGCATTAAAGAGCACCATAGAGTTACGTTGCATTAAAGAGTACCATTGAGTTATACTGCATCAAAGAGAACCAAAAAGTCACGCTGAACCATAGAGCACCATAGAGTTACGCTGCATCAAAGAGCACTATAGAGTTACGCTGCATCAAAGAGCACTATAGAGTTACGATACACCAAAGCATCAAAAAGCACCATAGAGTTACGTTGCATCAAAGAGTACCATAGAGTTACACTGCATCAACAAGCACCATAGAGTCACACTGCATCAAAGCGCACCACAGAGTTACACTGCATCGAAGAGCACCACAGAGTTCCGCTGCATACTAGATCACCATAGAGTAACGTCGAATCAAAGAGCACCATAGTGTTACACTGCATCAAAGAGCACCATAGAGTAACGCTGCATCAAAAAGCACCATAAAGTTACGCTAAATCAAAGCGCACAACAAAGTTACGCTGCATTAAAGAGCACCCTTTTCAGATTTCAGATGTTTACAACATATCCTGAAAAGTTTATAACACGTCAGTATACATTATTTTAAGTTGGATCCATGTATTGCATGTGATCCACTGAGTAGGAGTCTCCTATTGCGCCTGTAATGTTGTCGTGCTCTTGCGTACGTCAAAACCTGAACAGTTTACCTCCCTAATACAAATCCCATCTTGTGAAATACGTGAGATGAATGAAATACAAATATTCAGTCTCGCTTTCCATATCTCCAAGGAGATACAGTTGTCAAGGTTGTCTGTATATTTTGTTTTAATTTATGGCTTAATCAGCAGTGAAATTGCATTGTTGGTATATGCAACCACTGGGTAGTTGTTTCCAACATTTATTTACAGGTTTATTTACCTTTAAAACTTTTAGGTAAATTTGAATATACAATGCATTTATTTATGTCATAAAAAGTTGCACTAATTACATTTGGTAGTTTATATTGTTTGCTTTAACCCCGTTTATTCAGGATAGTTGTTACTTAGATGTTTACTCGATGCACCAAGTGTTGAAAGATACCATAAATAAACTTTAGGTCATCTTTTTTACATCGGTTAGGCTTATTTTAAGTGCAAACATTCTGACCAAGAACCTTATCTGGGTTCAACGTACGCAATGAAGTCGTAGAAGGGGGATTTCCTATAATTTACTGTGTAAACTGGTACATCACAATGCTTTTAATGTGAAATTGTGTATATATACAATCGAATTTCCCCCAATTCGGTGAATAGGGAAGGTTTAAATCTATCTATGGATACCAAAAGTTACTTCATAGGGGTGGTTTGTATTAAAAAAATATCGGGAAACCCCCTTGTGTAGTCATATTTCAAAAAAAAAATAGCCTTGGTAGACGCCTGTAGTTGGATTGTGTTGGGTCATGGTTTAACTTTTGAGGGAGTTTCATTATCAGAAGTCCCTGTGACAATGACTCGAGACTGCGTGTTCGTAATACAACAAAATCTATTTAGTTTGGATTGCTATTACACATGTGGTTAATAAGATTTAGTGTTCCATATCAGAGACTGCGTGTCCAAATGTGTTAGATTGCCCGTATCCTAATATTGGTCGATTTCCCCTTTAAACTCTTATGGATAGCAGTTTTAATGACTTGGTACATTATCATGATGGTGCAGTTAAATTATGATAATTAATTGAAAGCGTAGGAAAAAGAACTAAGAAAGAATCATTTATTTGAAAAAGCCAACGTACGTTTTAAGGTTTTATTATACTTATTCTGTGTGCAAAATGTGAACTAAATGGATGATTCGGTTTTGCCACAAACTTTGAAATATCAAAATAACGAGATTTCCCCAAGAACCCAGTGACGTCATCGTAACGTCATAAAATTTACATAATTGAAAGAGTAAACCAAGGTACATTGTATGATATTCATGTTTTATTTGAAAGATCATTAGAAAAAAAGTTATACCCAAAACAAATTAGGCAATAGAGCCACCTAACCAATATGAATATTTACAATTTCAGTACTGTGAAATATATGTTTGCTTTTAACACGTTATTTGCAAACCGTCTGCGTGCAAAGGGTCGTCAGTCCAAAACATTATTTGTCCGATGTGCCATCATTCAAACAAAATAAGAAAAAACGTAACTAGGAATGGAAAACTATTAGTTTAATTATTGGTAAACACTCTGTGCTACGTGGTCTATAAAATGCATCTCACTGACCTAGTTTAAACCTGAAAATTCATTAATAACGAGTTTATTGCTTTCCATATATGTTTGATTTTGCATTTAACCCTAATAGGGCTTTATAACCTGTATTCGATAAGGGCTAATGTAGTAACGAATGATGGTCATAAATTAATATGATTGATATTTATCAACCAAATTGACTTTGATTAATATTTAATGTTTGCTTTCAGGCTATTAGTGCAATTTAAAAATAACTGGAGCTTAACATTCAAATATTATGATCATGGGAATGGCAAGGGAAAGACGAGCAAATGGCCACTTTGGTATCAATTCTCATTAGTGCAATATTCAAGTTTTTGAACATGGAGCTGTCGTACTGTCATAGTTTGTCTTTCTAAAGCTCACTTGGCATTTAACAATGATTATTATTTTGAGCCATGTCTTGTATGTATTTATTTAGACTTTCTGTCGCCAAGTTTTGCACTTTAGATATTTGCACTCTAAAGTCATCTATACACATTTCAAGTGTGTTTAATGATTTAACGATTATTGACATTGCAACAAGTGTTATGGGGTGTAGATGGGGTCCATAAATGTCTACCGAACATGACCAAACTGTAATTTTCCAAAATGATGCTTTATCAAATATTTTCTAAAGCTCTCAGAAATGTTCTTTTGTCGAAGTATGGTTTTGTAAAAAGCAGTAAATGGTGTCTTCAAAGAAGTGGTGTTTTCTGACACGGGGTATCTTTGTTTTAGATTTTCGTAGTCGTCATTTTTGCCAAACGACTTAGGATTTAAAAATAAAGTTAATGTATATTTGTAGACGACATTCATATGAAACCTTAGCTCACTCTTTTGTATTTTTGTATGCTCACTCGGGTGTGAAATCAATTATTGAAATTGATGGTTTCTCTTTAGTTTGACTCCCGATTTTTAAAACTTCAATTCACGCCCTAGAGAACATATTTTAAGTAGACAAATGGTAAGCCAACTTACCAATATACATTTTCTGTAACTCTTAAAACACTAGTCATATGGACAAACGACGACTTTATTGGCAGTTAGGTCACCTAAAACACCCAAAGACGCAGTTTATTTGAAGACGCCTTGTTTTTCTGTCACAAAATAAATTCTCATGAAAAGTCATTTCAGATGATGTATAAGAAGTTATCCTTCATGATGTTTATACATACCAAGAACATTTAATGCGGGTTCATTCTAAAATAAAGAATGCGAATAAGCATTCAGTAATTTTCGGAAAAATCCATTAAGTCAACAATACGTTATGTTATCAAAAACTGAATCTGTAAAATGTGGTATGATTAGCAAAACTATGTTAAGTGTGCTGAGACTGCGTGGTATTACTAAGTCAAGGACGTGCACTACAATCTACTTGACATTTACAAATCAAAATAATAAACACTATTCTATAATAGAAGGTAGCATTTAAGGAAGATAATGAGATAAAACCAGATTATATTTAGTAATAAAAATGTACTCTATAATACTACCAAGGGGATGAGACCGACATTTCAATTTTACCTAAACCCTTGCCTTACCAAGAGTTTTTCTTTAACACCGTTTATCAAGAGAGGTGGGAGGAAGTGCATAAAGGCAAATATTTAACTTTTCGCCTAGAAGTTCTAAATATCGACTCACACAATTAGTTTTGATTTTGCATATAAGAGAGGGATATTACATTTAAAACATATTATTAGAAGTTTGAGAACCTTGCTTACACTTTTTTTAAATATTTATTTTCAATTTTCTCACGTGGTAACCACCCCAAACATTCGAAATGTAAATGCTTACTTTACCCGCGAGTAAAGTGGGACCTGGTCATTTTCTCACCAAATGAGCGCAAAGAACCTTAGTAGAATTATAGATTTGCCTATTAACTCTTTACCGTTTGACATATCATACATTTTCAAGTTCTTGACCTGTGTGACAAAATTACCAAATTGTATTATTTGATTCTTTCTGGCAAAGTCTTCACAGGTCTGGCTAAAGCAATGCTCTTTTGTTTATAATGTACAATATGTGAATAAGCGGTAAAATTCAATATAAGTCTATTTAATAATTACCATCATCATCATTTTTTTGTGAGGGCGCCACCGGGCTGCTCTTACATTGCGCTCGGTTTTGACCTAACTTGACCTCTAGTACTTTCAATATGCAATATTTCCTCTCAGGGATGCCTTTCTAAAAGATTATTCTGAGTACATCTAAAAGTTTGTAACTTCTACTCATTTGACATTGATGAATTGTCAAAGGATGAAATTTATAACTATATTTGATATTCTTTAATGAACAAATATATTTAATTCACAACTTTAACATCTAATGTTGACGATATTTTCAATTTCACAAACACCGAAACGCTGCTATATCAGTGTATACATATATATGTATTGATGCGTAGAGGTTACTGCGGACATTCATTATTTTCATGAATTATTCAGTCGTACCATATATATTAGTTTGTATGTGTATGCATTGATGTGTACGTTTTAGAGGTGACTGGTCTACTGGATGTTATTCAGTCGTACCAATCATGAATTAAGAGAAACATGTACCAATTGTGATAGCACCATGTTCAATGTTAATGCAACGCTTGAGTGGATTTGATCACGGCTCTGGTAATGTACATAGTCTATGGCCATGGGTGATGGCACTGAATGTAGGTAGCGCTAGCACTGTCAAACCATGAAGTTAGACTCTAACTTCATGGTCAAACTATTGCATTGAAACCAGAGGGAACACTGGCAATAGCATTCAACCAAGCTCCAAGTTATTGAATTTCTACATGCTAGACCATTACACTTTTATAACAGCGGTACACATCTTTACTTTACTTTCAAGTTCAAATTTGCTACAGGGATCGAGGCCATTTTGTAGAAGACTTTGTCAGTATTCACATTTTAAAATTTGAACTAAAGAGTATATCGTAAGTTTCACAATTGAGTAGAGTAAGGTACGATCTGTTTTCTTTTAAATTGTCAAAATAGCCCTAAATCTAGGAATGTAGTTATTCGCATTAGGAAGTAAGGTGATATATTTGAATCATTGTTAAAGGCATAGCTGCAGTGCAGCATCAACATACATTAAGCAAAAAATTGCCTCCGATAAATATTGGATGTTGTTCTTTTTAACTGTGATGGATGGCATTTCTAAAAACCAGTGCAGTTTTTGGTATGATAATTATTTGTAAAGCGTAGGAAATAAAGCGAGGAGTGAATTTATTTTTATCGAACTTTATCGAATTAATGATTGCAATGCCAGTACTGTGACAATTAGGTTGTCGTTTTACGTTATTTACGTCTCTGCTCGAACGGTAGTTGGTTTTAAAAATAAAAGAGTAGACATAAAAAGGAAAGATGAACCATAGTAATGAGAGGGCTTACTGCTACAGGGTCTTCTTAATACACCACACCGACCTAGTTAAATAAATATAAATGGACATATCTATAAAAAGTAAAATGCCTTTGATAGATGCTTGATGTTTCCTGTAACCCTGATGTGCTGTATAACCTGTATATATTAATAGATGAAGTAAAGTTACACTGATCTGTGTAGCTGTGATAAACAGATCCTCATTTAATGGAAATAGAGCGCACGGCAACATTTCTCTTTTCATACTTATCCCCTATATAGTACTGTGAACATTCAAAGGCTTTTGATTTTTTAAATATAACAAATAAAAACCATTAGTTTCTTAGTATTGCTGGCCGGATTGTAAGTGTGTTATATTTTATGACTTCACCAATACATCTCGGTATCGGGGAAGTTAAATTACACCAGCTGCAGTTTAAAAGTCACATGCTTTATTTAATGTCCTTAAATAACTGATTTTAAATTAACTAACATCTGCTTCTCTAGAGACAACCAAAAACAAAACAAATGACAAACAAGCATTTTATTCCATTTTTGTGTTATAAATGTACAACTTAATGCAAGGAAAGAAACAACCGTTTAGAAAAATTTCAATAAAAAGAGCACTACATTTGATTGCTAATGTTACAAAATGGGAGGGGGGGGGAGGTGGGGGATGTGGTTGCCATCTGAGAAAATTAAAAATCGTTATTTTGACGATAATAAAGCTGTGTAACTGAAATAAATAGAAAGTACACTCTAACGATAATGATGTAAGTATGGTCCTAAAACCTTGAAACCTCGAGTACATGTTAGAAATGGCATTTCCTTCCTTTATATTTACCAATTTTAGTAACAATCCTTCGTTTAGAACTTTTTTGGCGCAAAATTCAATATTGCCTACTGAAAATCGCCAAATTTAAGATTGTTGACAAAAATGACGTCACAATTGCGTCATACAACGCCTGATTGTATTTTTGTTGGTATGTATGGACAGAGGAGACCCATGATACCTATACCATGGTACCCAATAAGCATATCGGAGGGTTTATTTTATTTGGTTGGTAAACAAAGTTTCAGAAAAAGGCTTGGTAAGACAAGGGTTAAGTGAACGAGATCCTGTTACCAATTCCCTTTTAGTAATGAGGTTTCGCGTCCTAACAGAACGGTTTCTAAAACTAGACTGGCAGCTGAAGCTGGTTTTGTAGTTGTGACGTCATCTTTTGATAACGTCAGTTATACCAGTTAATTGTGAAGGTGACAACCGATGGATTTTAAAGAGATAAAGGAGGAGATTCACGAGAATGTTAGGTGCTTTTGGTTTTATAAGCTCATCGCTGCTATCTATATTAATACGATCATAGAGTCTGTTTGTGTGTGTGTCCGGATAT
The DNA here is from genome assembly GCA_032273385.1 of Ophiopholis aculeata. Classification (NCBI taxonomy): domain Eukaryota; kingdom Metazoa; phylum Echinodermata; class Ophiuroidea; order Amphilepidida; family Ophiactidae; genus Ophiopholis; species Ophiopholis aculeata. The sequence continues at coordinate 3,463 of JAUMTS010466597.1, read as the reverse complement.
GGAGTTCGTCAATCTAAGTCATATGGAGTTGATATTTGGCACGAGGGTAGAGGACAACAGTCAGAGGTTTGTGGTCAGATTTTCGAAGTGACCCTATATGTCAAAGATCACTTAAAGGTCAAATTGCTTAGATATGTTCCATGACTACCAAATTTGGTCAGAAGAACCTCTGATCCAAACGTTACACATTGCTGAGGTCAAAGGTCAGGTAGAGGTCACCCGGGGTCAACTAGAGGCACAATTGCTTAGGAACACTCTAGCTTAACAACATTAGTCAGAAGAACCTCTGACTCAAACAAAATACGCTGCTGATGTCAAAGGCCAGGTAGGGGTCACACAGGGTCAAATAGAGGTCAATTTGCTTAGAAACACTCTACGACTGTCACATTTAGTCAAAAGAATTATTGGCCCATTAAAATACACTGACAGGGTCAACGGTCAACCACGGGTCATCAAAGGTCAGATAAGGGTAAATATCGTTAGGAACACTTTATGACTACCACATTTGGTCAGAAGAATTGTAGACCAGGTTGAAATACATGAATAGGGTCAAAAGTCATGCAGAGGTCACTTGGGGCACACATAGGTCAATTTGCTGCAAGAAATAGGGGCTAAAGGTGTTACAGGTTCCCATAGTTCTAGTAAACATAAAAGGACAACATTATACAATGACGATTCTTATGTAGACACCGTGTCCAGATTTGTTGATAAACATTGTTGTTATAACATTTTCCGTGAGCAATGTGTTCACATTATAGGACAAATGTTTTTGGGAACGCTGGATTGAGCGTAGTTAATTGACTTCAGAACCATGATCCACGGCGACGTAAAAAAGTAATGTTTATCACCGGGGTGGTTAAAGTCAATTAATCTTGCTCAACTCCGTTGAAAATGCTAAATTTATCATCGCTGGTTTTGTTCATTCCAGCGGTCTTAGCTATAAAATAATTAACAACCATTTTCCCGTAATGAAAACATTAGTTTATGTAAAGCAGGATAAAGGGAAAATTGGATAACCTATTACAACATCACAATTATGATTGGTCTGATATTTTTAAAGTAGCATTTATGTGCGCAATTGACTCAATTACCAGAAACTTTCCATTTACGTTTCTGCACAAAATGATTTTTTGTACAATATAAATATTATTGATACCAATCTATGTACATTCTGTGATGAAGATATTTAGACTTTAGAAATGTTTTTTATCATCAATATATTATTCATGATTGTAGGACAAGAGTTACAGAATGAATAGATACCAACATTAATGGTAATATCCTGTTCTCAAAAGAAAACATATACTATATTAGTATGCCTTGGTTACACTGTTTAAAAAGCCGTCTTTTCTCAATTACCTATATTCTCCTGCTTGGTAACCTTTTATCTATCAATGATAGCTAAATAGTATTACTCAAAAATTGCCTGTCATTATGCGTAACATACAAGACTCTATAAATGTAGATTACATCGTAGCTTGCATTACATTATGCTAAATGGGATAGTTTCCTCTAAGTTGTATGGTAGTATAAGGAATTGTTTTATTTATATTGAACATAACTTATATGTATTTAATGTTGTAATATATTCTTAAGATCGATCTGTAATGAGCTATTTTTGTGTTTTTACTTATCATGTGTATCGTTGTTGTACATGTTTTTCCTTTGTATGTGCAATAAAGGAAGATGCTAAAAATGTAAAATATAACGGCTGTATTTTGGCTACCTATTCCAATTCTCCATTCGACCCCAAACTAGTGCAGCGAGCCTGTTAGGAGAACATTGAACCTGCAAATAAATACAATTAGAGGCTTAATACTATTGCAATCTCGGATGTGCTCACTGGAATGGTTTATAAAGCTATTAGATAAATAAAAAACCTACGTTTGCCAATAAACGAATAGCAAATTTTAATGTAGACTTGCAAATAGTGGGAACCTGTTAACCCTCAATATAATAGAACTTTAATATTGTTGCAATATTGGCAGTCGCCGCCTCCGTATTTAAAGGATACAGCACTGTCACTTGTTATATTTGTAGTTTAGATAATGCATATCACATTGTGAAAATGAAGCACCTTCTGAAACATTTGAACTTTAGGAAATAACGACGCTGTTAAATAGTACTTCAATTGTTTTTTTATTTGTGTTTTATAATTGTAATTATTAGATACCCATTAGGCCTATCGCTCGAGTCGAGAAAGTAGTCCAGAAATTTGAAGTTACAAATGTCTTGCCTATAGACATAAATATGTTAAACGCAGTCCTGCATTATTTTACTGGATCGCTCGTGCTCTAGTATGCGGTAATATTGTTTATCAACCACGATGTATCTGTTATCAAACATATTTGGTAAATTACGTTTGTCACATCCATTAGGACATTCAATATCAAACTTGACTTCATCGTTGCTATTAATTTTTTTGTGTCTGAATTCAATATTAAAACAGTAAAAAAAATACGTTACGTTCAAAGTATCGAATATATATATATTGTAGGATGGTTAAATCTTTCAATATCCACTGACAAAATTCAATTTATTACAGTCTTATAAGCTTTGTGTTTTTGTCCTTTAGCTTAGTGTCACGGAAGTGCAAGCGCACTGCAATCAAGGTCTGTAAATACGACGTCGTAAATAACATCACAACTTTAGTCTTTAAATTGGCTCAAATTTCTTTAGTAACTGGAAATAAATTCACATTTAGACAAATTGTAAATCCAATCGGTGTATTGAACTAGTAAATTGTTTATCGTTGTGTTTGTGAAGAGTAAACTTGCAATGCACAAACAGCTGTAACATTTTGTTAACAAACGTTTTTCTCATAAGTGTCATCATTTTTGTGCAGGCAGTAGGGAAAATCTAATAAGAGGAACCATTACTTGGAAAATACCATCGCATTTTAATTACACGTTTAAGCTGTTACAAAATAAAGAAACACAAACATCCGCGTATAGTTCACTGGCATCAATGTATTTAATTTGCTCATATTATTAAATTTGATTGTCTTACAATTATCTGATTTAATTATCATTGTATTCTGAATCTTCGCTTTCCGAATCTTTTCTAAGGTCACCACCATAGCTTAAGCTTAATGTTAACCTTTATTCAAATGTAGGGACGAAAGTATAATAATTATATATATATATATATATATATAAGGTTAGAACGAAAATTGACATATTAAATCTTAATAATGATCATGTTTTGCTGTTACTGAATTTATTTTAATAGAAAATTCAGGATGAATACACTAAAACTATTTGTGTGTGGCAATATTCGGGATTTAGTTCTAGAGGATTGGTCTCCCGAAATCAAAGGGAACTAGAGCACCTGTGCTTTAAAAAGCACTATCGAGGGGATATGGTTTTCCGTTTTGGAGTTTGATGTCTCGCGCTACAAGTCCATCTTGCCGTTATATTTACACGGAAACTGTCTGAAAAGACACGTGAGCTTGTCATGATAT
>JAUMTS010465486.1:0-13471 GCA_032273385.1 Ophiopholis aculeata | reverse complement strand
CAAGCAGTCAATATATGTTTTATATACCGAATTTAAAGATTCTTGTCTTCTGTTTGGTTAAAAGAACATTTAACAAAAATTTTAGATGCAGAAAATTACAGCACACACAGCAAACTTTCAACGCAGTAACCCCGCGCGCGATTCACAATTATTGCGCATGTGACAGGCTTCAACGCGTGGAGCACAACACACACAGAACAGAGTTATTTATAGTTTGTACATCTCGGTGACTATGCCCGGGGCATAGTCAATTGTTGAGGGCATGGTTAAATTTGCGCCAGCTCTTTCAACCAATCAGATGACAGGGATCTTTAGATGAGGTATATAATCACAAATATTTTACATTCCAACCTACCTATCAACTTCCCGCTTCTCTTCCTCTAATGATTCCCACTTTGACGTCGTCATAGCCTGATCCTCTAGCAGCGATGTATCTACGCTTTCCCATTTAGAGGGCGCCATCTTGAATCCAGCCTTAGGTCCTCCTACTTGCTTGAGTGGGATTCCATCCAGATCATCTTTGTCATCTGGGACTGCAGATATACACAGGAGCAAAATAGTTATCTAAAAAATGATATCTTATCTTCAGACATGAGAGCGATGCTTGCTAAGAGAGTTAGCTCAAGCCTTTCTGCAGGGATCATATCAATTTTTTTTTGAAATCTATGATACTAAATCATACATAGTTTTTTTTAAATAAAACTTTTTTTAAATTAATTTTTTCAAACGAGGAGTTACGCAAAGGAAACTTAAAAAAAATGTGGATTGCCGCGGAAACTTCTCATGCCTGTATCTTAGGGTTAAGTACGGTTAAGTTACGGTTGGAGCTGTTTTCTATTGTCCTAAACAATGACAAACGGTTAAACCGCACTATAAAACACCGGTCCACAGGCTGTTGAGTGTTGTAGTCACTCCTTATAAAACTGGGCCATGTAAAAGTGATTGGAGTTGATATACTTTGACTGGTCCAAATGGGTGATTTTTTGGAAATTGAATAAAAAATAAAAGTCTTTAGACAAATATTTTATGGGTTGGTCGGGTTACAGCAAATGAACACGGACCTTACATAGGATTGCTGGTTAATGATTGGTTAAATGATCCTTTGTAAGCCTGCCTTTAGGTATACATGAAAAAATAATTCTATGATAGTAAATATTTAACTTGAAATTACACTTTGTTTGACCCACCATTTTTCAGGTTAATCTTCACTTATCAGAAACAAGATTTACAATTTATAAGCAATTAATGCATGAGTCTAAGGTAACTTTTCATCTTCAGATATTTTGAGTCAAGATCACGGTCAGTTCGCCCCTCCAGAAATTTTGCTCATTCAAGAGTTACCACTTCTTAATTTTAAAAAGGTATTTTTCATTTGATTTTTAGATTTCACAGATTCGTCAATTTGGTCAAATCGGTGTTTGGTAGAAAGTTTTAATGGTTAAGAGCAACGTAAGGTTTTGACGTATTTGGTCATTCATACACTAAGTCCCTTTTCATCACGTATACTTAAACGGAATTAATCGTATTTTGAAAATGTCGAAGTCGAAAGACGTCGCAACTCTCTGTTGCCTCTCAAAATAATTGGTCAAAGATTCCCTTGATTCCTTGGGTGTCCAATATGTGTCTTAATCTTTACCTATCTTTGAGGGGGATGGGGTCAAAATTCGCTTTGATTCTTAGGTGTCTAAATATTGGCCTATTTTTGAGGAGGATGGGGTTAAGATTCCCTGTAACCCCTGCTTAAATGATGCATCATTGTGAAACTTACTCGGGGCACCATCGATATCGCAAAATCGGCACCTTTCAACGGCATTCCATCCAGATCATTTCCACCAAGAGGTTGCCCGCCAAAGATTAGGTGACTCAAATGTGTCTAAATCTTTACCTAGCTTTGAAGGGGATGGGGTCAAGATTTCTTTGACTCTTGCGTAAGATGCAACTGTGTCTCTTAGGCAAAGATTATGTGTCTAATATGTTTCTATATCTTTGCCTAACTTTGAGGGGGGTGGGGTCAAGATTCCCTTTGACCCTTTCGTAAATGATGCAGCATTGTGAAAAAATGGACAAACAAACAATAAGTTTTTTAGGCCTAATCTTTGACTCCTGCTTAAATGATGCAGCATTGTCAAACTTACTTGGGGCACCATCGATATCGCTGTTGTTTTCCTCCATAGGAATTCCATCAAAATCGGCACCTTTCAACGGCATTCCATCAAGATCATTTCCACCGAGAGCACCTAGAGGCTGCCCATCCAGAGGGTCACCGTCAAGCTTGTCGTCATTCACTGAGTTCAGTCTATCTAGACCAATGGGGGCGCCGTCCAAGTCGTCTGGATGTGGTGTGTTGCGCGGCGGGGACTATTCAGAAAATAAAAATGCAAAAGAAATTATGTGAGATGTCAATAATAGTTAATATTAATGATTGGTCTACCAAAATTGCACAACCTAACTGCACTTTCCTAATCCGAGTTCATTCTTAAAATATTATTTATTTCAACTAAGGATGTATCATGTATGTAACATAAACATATCAAAGCATAGCCTCTTCCACAGACTGTAATCCAAGGAACACATTCTGTAGTCTCATTAGAAACTCGCTAGGATAAATCGTCCACTCGTCCCATGAGCGGAAACATGCAATCACTTTTTGCTGAAATGAAGAAACATAACTTATATTAATTTTACCAATTGCAGAGTTCTCAAAGCAGTATTGGGCTAATTCAAAAGTTAATAGTACACCTCTAAAGAAGTCAAGGGTTCCAAAAAACTTCTTTCCATATTTTTATGGAAATCCCCATAAAACTCTTTTTATTTTCAGAGTAAGTGAAATTTCAAAATTCCCTGGCTAAAAATTTGACACATCAGAGTCACACAGGTAACATGTAGAATATAGAGCTACTATGATTTCAGTCATGTTTCTAACAATTTTAACCAAACCGTTAGCTGGTAAGTTATAAAAAGGTTTTAAAATAATCCCAACCAGCAATTTAGCAAAGGTGTACAATAAATCACCTGCAATCTATTTATTTTTACCTTAAATTGTTCTGCAATTAAGCGCTGTTGGATATTTTTGTAAACTTCTTGTAAATCATCACTTTTTCTCAGGGAGGTTGTTCTCAAAGGAGAAGTATAATGATGAATTATTTATTTTTACCTTAAATTGTTCTGCAATTAAGCGCTGTTGGATATTCTTGTAAGCTTCTTGTAAATCATCACTTTTTCTCAGGGAGTTTTTTCTCAAAGGAAAAGTATGATGCATTATTTAATTTTACCTTAAATTGTTCTGCTTTTAAGCGCTGTTGGATATTCTTGTAAGCTTCTTGTAAGTCGTCACACATCTCGGGGAGTTTGTTCTCAAAGTATTTGCGGAAGAATGATGCGTTGACAACTTTGGCACTCGAGTTAAATAAGATGTCAGATACCAAGAACCATCGGCCAATCTGTGAAAAAAAATGCAATATTGTACTGGGAGTATAAATGGAATGTTTCAAACTATTTTCAGCCCTTGCAGTATGTGGAAGATAATCTGTTGCCGAACAAAAAATGCAAAATTATACAGAGAGTATGTATGGAATGTTTAAATACAATTTTCAGCCCTTGCAGTATGTAGAAGATAATCTGTTGCCCTGGGTATCATATAAAGGGCAACAGCACATACAGCAAGCTATTTGCCCTGAGAAAAATATAAAGGGAAATATGACTAATAGTCAATTGAAACTCAACTATCATCTCCGGGACTTTGCTCTCGAAGTACTTCACAGAAGAATGATGCATTGGCATTCTTAGCACTAAAGTTGAAAAAGATATCAGAAACCAAGAACCATCTGAAAAAAGTTGCCAAAAATGCAAAATGAAGGTATAAACCTTGTATGTTGGAGAGCATCCAGAAGAGAGCCTGCATAATTGTATTGGGTCTGGATTACATTTCATAAGGTCATGCCTTCAATACCCCCACCCATCCCAAATAGCTGTTTCAGGACAATATCAATTAACATTTAAGGTATAACCCTTACCTTTTTTGGAATGGGTGTTTGCAGAATGGACAGTGATTCAGCTATACAATCTACAATTTCTTCAGCTGCTTCTGCATGATCCAGACAGAAGACCATGGCTTCTCCGATCGTCTCCTTCTCTAGGTTCAGTCCTCGCAACAGGTCTTCTAATTTGTCTCTTTGACTGTTGGTAAATAACAAAATAGGTACTTTTTAAAAGCAACAGTGGTCATTCTTGATGACTTTATATCATGGCCAGGGAAGCACAAGACAAAAGCAGATGGCAGGTACTAAAGGAGGGCTACATCTGACAATGAAGGACTCAGTGAGGTCATTTTAGTGTGACTTCTACAGTTTCATGGTGGAGTCTTAACCAGTCTTGACCTCTTAATTTGTTTTGAAAAGGTGAATCAGGGTGAATACTTGAGGAGGGTAGGGTCAAGATTCTCTTTGATGCCTGCATCATGGTTAACATAATTATGAAGACTTAAAGGGTAGTTTCAATATTCCATTTGATCTATGCATTAGATTAAACATAATAACAATTTACTAGTCTGGGGAAATGGATGAGGGGATAGGATGATACTCACCTAAAACCGGGGAAATTGAAACCAGCCTGGGCAAACCCATCTTGAAATAGTGACCCGTGAGCTGTGCTACGACCATTGAGTGCTGAGGGCCGTGATTCTGTACAAGATGAAATCAAGTATTTGAAGAAAGAAAAAGAAATAGATAATTAAGTCATGTTAAATCGGTTAAAGGTACGCACATTTGTACTATGATAAATGGCAGCTTTCCTCACTATACCATTATGTGATGTGATCAAGCAAAAATAATTTATTTTCTTTCTTATTTTATGTGACTTGGCATCACAAAATCAGCCGAAAGTCACTATTGTTACTATTGAGAATAAGTGTATTTTAGGCAGCTGAAAATAACAGAAATAAAAAGATCAAAATCAGCATTTCATTGAGGTGCTACTTTCCTCTTATTTTGCAATGCCATGTCACATATTTGCAACCATCCAACCATTGTTCTTTGGAACCAATTGACCAATTTTAATGGAGTAATCTGCGAAATATAGCTGAAAAATACATTTGACCGACATCAGTCTCATTTTGCTTGATTACATATCACATAAATTTGCTTTTGAAGCCTACCTTAGGTAATTTGTCTGGGCCTCTCAGGAGCTGTGGTTTGTTTCCATTATGGAACAACAATATATTAAACAATCATAAACAAACCTTAAAAGACTAAGTATTTTCATCAGGTTGTTCTTTCGCACTGAGATACAACAACCTTACAATTGCTGTCCATTTGGTGCTGGTCAAACTATAGCAGTCTGTCGGCTAACTTTTTGTGTTTATGTTTGATCTACAAATAGCTTTGACATTTCTGTCTGGTTGACACATTGGTGACAACTGTGAAAGCCATTTCATATATGTGTACCCTGGCCTTTTTACAATGCATACTTCAGCGTTAGTTATCTATCTGAAGTACTTGCTCTGAATTCATCATAGATGTGTTCCACTTTGTAGAAAAGGAGTGTTCAGTTCGCTCCAAATTGAAATCCATTTCATATGCTAACACTGTACAACAAGTTAATTTCACTGCAACTTATTTTCACAATTTACTAACATTTTTCTGACAACTTGATTTCACGAATCTAAAATATGTCATAATGTAAACAATGCCAAATTTGTAATTTTGTGGCAATTTAAATTTCCGAATTTTAAGGCATCTGCGACATACATAGCCTTTTTATACCACAAAATTAATATATAGATAACCGTTTCATAAATGTACTTGATCTAAATTATAATGGCGGTTTTCCACTTCTATAAGAGATTGTCCTCTGCTTCTTGAGTGTTTAGTCCTGTCTAATTTTTTAATGGGATGTTTTTCACTTTGATAAAAGTAAAGATATTCCCTTGAGTTTTCAGCTTCCAAGTTTCAGCATGCTATGGCAGTCCAGTCTCATGTAAAAATAGCCAGCAATAATGTGTTTCATAATAGCTGAGTATAGCTCACTAAATATTACATGACATTTTGTATTCATATCATCAATGCAGTCACAGACTTAATGTCCACTGTATCAAGATAATTTATGAGCAGAGTATATGGTACCAAGAGTTGATTTTGTGATAGCATTCTCAAATGCCTCTTTTATGTTTAGTTTGCCCAAAGTTGTCAATCAATGGTTTCCTCTTGGTGTAAGGGGTAGCCCTTCCTCCTGTGTGTTCACTTCGAGCTTAGTTTCAATAGGGATGTTTTCACTTTGAGGGGTCTATATGGGTAAACATCACTTACAAAAATTCACACAAACTTTCGACACGCAGTCTCTTATTGAGCGACAGACATTTTTTTGAAAAAATCCCAGGTATTCTTCGACACAAGACTCTTGGAAAAAAATTAACAAAATGACATGTGACTTTAATTAATTTGCCGCAAGTGACAATGTACTTCAGGCACAAAACTCATAATTACACTAATTTTTAGGCCCTATACTTCGCCGACAATAAAGCTTTCATTTTCACCTTATTTGCCTGGCTGCAGTGTGTAACTAAATTAGATGGCAACAGCAGTGCTATTTTGGCAACCCATGTAGACCCCTACTTTGTGTATGGAAAGAAATCCGTCTTTGCAGTTTCTAGTTTCAGCATGTTATAGCAGTCCAGTCTGATGTAAAAATAGCAAGCAATTATGTGTTTCATAATAGCTTACTAAATATTGCATGACATTTTGTATTCACAACATTAAATTATGCAGTCAAAGATTTTTCCACTGCATCAAGATAATTTTTGAGCAGAGTGTTTTGTCAATAGCTGTTTTTGTGACAGTATCCTGGAAAGATTTCAAAATCACGGGTCTAGAGATGAAGTGAAAATCAGTAGCATAGCCAACCTTTTATGTTGGCAGGGGGCAAGGTAACGTTTCCTTAACAATTTGAATTTTTCTTCCTGCTTTTGACCCTTTCCTTTTCAATTTTTTGTCACGATTTTGCAATTTTGTTCTCACTTTTTCTTCCTGATTTTTTTCTCTTTTTTCCTGATTTTCTTCCCTATTTTTTCTGTCAAGGGGACACTCTGAAAACTGTGACACAAAACAGCAGCGTAGATAAAAAGCGATTCTATTGGGATAACTAGAATTAAAATGCATCATTTCACATTTAAATATTCAAAATATGGAATAAGTGGAATATTCAATGCATTCAGAAAAAAATGTTGGACTTTGAAGCATAAATTGTTGTCAATATCATTCATGCGTCTTGCAATGTTATAAGCTCAAATCTGTTTATCCATGAATAAAGAAACCATGTTGTTATGTAGCAGCACTTTGCCAGTATATCACAAGTCTGATGATAAAAGTATCAATTTCGCTGCCAAGCTTTGAATTTGCGGCTAATGTGTCAGAATGAATTTAAACAGTTTGTATCTCATCCGTGGCAAATAATTGAGGCTGGCTAGGTAGTAGCTAGACTGGCACTGCTCAGCTGTGACTAAAATGCTTTACACGCTGACTGCAATTTTAGTGTACAATTTATAATACTATCTCAACATCACAGGGGCAATCTCAAGAACTACTTAACCAATACTAGACTTGTTTGTACTCAATTGAATGCATTCTTCATGCTGAATCTGAATATGGTAATGAAAATTTAAATTTTGAAATTTTGAAAAAAGTTTGTAATTTTTGACATGTCGTCTGCACTCAACATCCGCGTTGAGAGGGATAAGTTATTTATAATAGATAGCAATTTACACATACTATCCACTATGATTCTTGGTTGGATGGTGTAGTGTGTTTACAAATTTGCAAATCTTTAAAGTATGACTGTGATGACTGACTTGATTTTTTGACCCAATTTACTGCCACTAAAGTTGTGATTTGAGCCTATTTTTTTTGCAATTTTCTATTTGTAATCAAAATTAAATGTGACTGAAACAATTAAACTTAGATTAATGTAATTTTTTGTGCAAAATGATGACAGTACATAAAGCAGTCTGCTGAGTTCTGAAAATGATCCATTATCTATTCATCACTTTATTTTTATATTTCCTGGAACATGTTACTTTTCAATATCAGGAAATTAAATGAAAACATAGATATCTGGCAAGGTAGTCTGCAATATAGTGAGAATTAGGGGTTCATGTATGTTTTCATGTACAACATTAACAACATATATACAGGGTAAAGTACCTTTTGAATTAAAGTGCTCGAAACAAAAATGGGAAAACAAATTAAACATTTCAGGCACAGGCCTTCTGAAAGAAGCTGTTACTCTTAATTTGATGCCTAAAAGGGCGATTGTCAGACGATACGTTTTCCATGTATATACGCTTTATTTTGCCCAGGCTGGCACTAGAAACCACTAAGGGATTCTTGCCAACAGGAGGCCAAATCAAGCGAATCCGGTCAGTCAAGTCATGGTTTGGATTTAGGCAGCTATAGCAGGGGTGCATATCTAAAATGTGCTTCGAGTACTCAATTAAGTCTATGTCAAGCTTTGTAAATTAATTGTAATCAGGATTGAAACTTGAGCATGTGTGATCAAATTCAATTTGAAATTCACACCAAATAGGTGCGGGTGATCTCAAGAATATGCACCCCAGTCATGGCAGCCTATTGAGGTGTAGGAAATGAAATTTGATTTGAATTGTGCATACAGGGAAACATATACATCAGTATTCCCTCTAAGGATGTTAAGTTTGAGCCAATGCTACAAAATTGCTCAAAGCTTGTGGGGTGCTTGCGCCAAATTCGTCAGTTTTTGCCAAAAAATGGCTGAATGAACAAGAAAAAGCACCTTTTTCTCAAATTTCCAAAAGTCTGTTGAGCCAATTTTTCAACATGCTGAGCCAATTTCGTGACATAGGGTCTTAGAGGGAACACTGATATACATGGATATAGAGAACCCTACACTCTACAAGGAGTTGACATCTTCCTACTTACCACCAAAGAAAGCAGCAAATGGGTCGTCTGTGCCAAAGAAGTCCCTAAATACATCTTCTGGACTGCGGAACTCAAAGTGGAAACTGCCACCAAATGGATCCTTTTCAATCTGGTAGACACCCCCCCCCAACATCAAAAATATAGAATAAACCCAGGAAAAGTGTTTCTAATTTCTAACTTACCACCAAAGAAAGCAGCAAACGGATCATCTGTACCAAAGAAGTCCCTAAATACATCTTCTGGACTGCGGAACTCAAAGTGGAAACTGCCACCAAATGGATCCCTGAAATCACTGAAGTCTGGTGTACCCCCGACTGTAAAGAAAGGACAAATTAAATTGTGAACAATACTGATACGGAAACTAACTTTTTCATAAATGTTACACTAAAACACAGACTACAGAAAAGAAATGAGTTTTGCTACATCAATCAAGTAGACCATCTACAGATGACAATATTATGAGTATGAACAAATCTGAAAGCTAACCTTAACCTTTCTTCAAGCTTGATACTGTGTATGCAGGAAATTTTCGTGGGGGTTTAATTTTTGCAGTCATCATGCAGCTGCGAGTTTACCCCCCCCCCTCCCAAAAGAAATACATACATATATAAACATAGACCTTAATGGGTTTATATTTGGAAATGTAAATAACAGACCCACTACACTGTGCCGATCTAGTAAAATTGCAAAAAAATAACCCAGCCAAAAGATCCTCCTATGCAGTATTGATCTATCGGAAAGCTGCCCATGGCCAGCTGAAAGTTACGATTGTGATCATAAAGTAAAGTAGGGAACATGAAATCATAGCCCTGGAAAACATTGCAAAAAAAACCAGCCAAAATATCCCTCTATGCAGTATTGATTTATTGGGAAGCTGCTCATGGCCATAAAGATGAAAGAGACCATGCAGCTGAATGTTAAGATTGTGATCAATCATCATTAAAGCAGAGAACATGAAATACTAGCCCTTGTTTGCCCTGGAATACATTGCAAAAAAAATAGCAAAAATATCCCTCTATGCAGTATTGATCAATCGGGAAGCTGCTCATGGCCATTAACATGAAAAGCCTATATGCAGCTGAATAATATGATTGTGATCATTAAATAAAGAACATGAAATACTAGCCCTTGTTTGCCCGGGAACAAAGCAAATTCATTAGTGTGTAGAATATGTAAAAATCAGAAGAAAAAAAACCAGCAAAAATATCCTTCTATGCAGTATTGATCTATCGATCTGCTCATGGATATGAAGATGAAACAGCCCATCTAGCTGAATGTAACAATTGTGATCATTAAGTAGAGAACATGAAGTACTAGCCCTGATTTGCCCGGGAATACATTGGGTTTGCAAGTTCATTAGTGTGCTATGCCTAAACTTCTGTATCTTCATGTGTAAAACATGACATACTGACTGAGATAACCTACTGTAATTCAGCTATGGGCCATATTCAAAAACATGTTGCTACTTCCAACATATTGATCAAATATAGTGTATATGGTATTGTAAGGTTTATCTAAGAATCCCAGTTCTTTTCAAAACAAAACGACTGACTGGTTAAGGGGTACTGCATTAGTTAACTGTTTGCCCTTCTTTTCGGTCATTTATGTTAAAATTACTCAACTCATGTGAGACCCCTTAAGGCTGGGATGCAAATTAGATGAACACAGAATAAGGGGTACTGCACTAGTAAACTGTTTGTCTTTCTTTTCAGTCAATCATGCTGTACTTAACTCAACCTGTGTGAGACCCCTTAAGGCTGTCATTCATGTTAAACATTACTCAACCCGTGTGAGACCCCTTAAGGTTGGAATGCAAATAGATGAACACAGAATATGTACTTGATATTTCAATAAAAGTCACTGAACTTCTGTGAGTGGTTAATTAATGAAATAAAGCTCTGTAACTGACAGATGATTGTTTTAATAGGCTGTTTCAGGGAACTTCTTTCTTCTCAAATCAATATACAATATTGTGATTACCCATGCTGAATGTCAACCTTCCATTTTGAAACATTTTTGTAATACAGAAATGTTATCAGTCTTTCAAAAATAACATGCACGGTGAAGTAAGCCATCCAAAGCGTTCCCTTAACTAAATTGTGTATCGGGTCTATCCATAAATCATTTTCTGAATAAATCAAGTTTGAATATTACACAATACCTCCCTGAAAAAGATTATCTTAAGTACATTTCCCCCAACTTTTCCACTATTAGGCCCTTCGCAATAGATCTTTAGTTTCCTGTTTACCGCCCGCGTCCTAAATTGAGAATTGCAAAATATTTAATTATTTTATGTTAATTTAGGATTTTCTCTTTACAAACAACTTTTATAAACTTTCATTTGCTACTTTCTGACTTTGATACTATCAACTATGATGATGAATAAGTAGAGGGCATGATTACATTGTTGTTCATGTACATAATTAATCTTATTTGTAAAATAATTAAATGAAAGTCCCGTCTAGACAGGCTGATATTGGTTGCGATAATTAATTTCAAAATAAAGAACATAATAAGTAATTAATAATTAATAATTAATAATTAAAAGTCACCTCGTCCCTTTTTTGGAAATTTTTACAGGAAACAAAAGATCTATTGCGAAGGGCCTTAGATAAATAAATTTTAAAAATAAATGCATTTAGACTTTCAGAACACCTATGTAGGATTTTTTCTTGTTTCAAATTCATACAAAGTTTTACTACCCCTGTGTAAGAAATCTTTGAAAGGGCGCCACCTATTGTCAGGGCAACAATTTTGTAATTGGTATATTTTATACATTGATGTTCCATCATATGTTATACCCCTTGTTTACTGGGTTTCATTGCAGTTTATTCCTCCATGATAATATGAAAAGTGGAGTTGGGATAAAAAAAAAAATCTTTTGTATTTTCGTTAAATTGTAATGATTTGCAAAAGATTCATAATTTGAGCTTCTAATTTACAAACATCAACGTTAATGTCAGCCTGGGGATATCAGGCAGTGAATATGAATCTGAGATGGCTGGTTTTGCTCAAATTTGTCAAAGAAATCCAAACTTTGTTATATATTGGGCAATTCCATTTGAAATTCACACCTCTGTGCAAGATTTGAGAAGATCTTACACAGGGGACTGTGACATTCAAATAGATTATACCAATTATAAAATGTTTGCAAACTGTTCGGGCAAACTGTACACCCTAAATCATTAATTTAGAACAAATCTATAACAGCAGGTGAGGGAGTTCAATGTGCAAATAACCAATGAACGTGATAATCTATTTGAAGTTCACACCCCCCCATACAGAAGAAATTCCTTAGATCTTTCAACAGGGGGTGTGTGTATTTCAAATGGAATAACATGTTTTTACAATCCCTTATAGGCCAATGTTTGAAGCAGTGTAGGATCTTTGAGTATAAGAGAATGGCGAGAAAACAGTTTGACATTGTTCACATGACTTGAAACTTTTTGATATAATAATTATGTTCACTACCGTAACCGTAGCATCTTATTTATTATAAACTCCACAAATAACACATTACATATATTGTATATCTATGGATTGTTCTAATAAATAATCAGAAATAATTTGAATCTTGATGACTGAAATGTGTCTTTCTTGGCAATTGCCTGCGTGTTTTAGGGCATGGTAAAATTGGTTGGGCGGAATAGTAAATAATGCTTGGGGTTTTTTTTTCATTGCCGTTATGTAGTTTTGGTATTTTGATTGAAAGCATAATGTTCATTTATATTGAATTATATTCTGGCCCAAACATGGAAGACATTGATCACTTTTGATTAGACATGTTAGCCCAATATGGTAGGCATTATATCGTTTCTGACAAGACATTCTGATCTAATATGGTAAAAAAAAAAGACAGGTCGTTTCTAAATAAACTTTCTCGCCCAATATGGTAGACACTGAGATCGTTTTTGACTAGAGATTTTGGCCCAACATGGTTGACATTAGATCGCTTCTGACTCTCTGACCACTGAAATGTGGTCGACAGATCGTTTCTGACAAGACATTCTGGCCTCGTATGCATATGGTAGACATAGATCGTTTCTAATTAGACATTCTGGCCGCATATGGTGGAGATAGATCATTTCTGAAAAGACATTCTGGCCCAATATGGAAGACATAGATCGTTTCTGAATAGACATCCTCGCCCAATATAGTAGACATAGATCACTTCTGAATAGACATTCTGATCCACTATGGTAGACATGGATTGTTTCTGACTACAGTACAAACTAAATAGGGAAATTGCTTTGATAATGTATGAGTACAGTCAAGCTAAGCCGTTTACAAAGTGAACTAGAGCTCCTGTGCGCGTGCATGTTTATGCAAAAAAGAGGCGATATGACCTCTCAACTGACATGACCTTTGTCCATTAGTAAGCTTTTGTAAAACACCTAAACAATTCTGACTAAATTCATTATTTATAAAGAATAGATTGTTCATAAGCTTATTTGCCTCTAGTTGACCTCCGATGACCCCACCTGACCTTTGACCTCTGCAATGTATTTTGTTTGTCAAAGATTCTT
>JAUMTS010463264.1:0-13515 GCA_032273385.1 Ophiopholis aculeata | reverse complement strand
AAACCTGATTTTAACCACTTACGCTCACATTTTCGTTTTTCACGCTTGTATGATCGTAGCTTGTCATCATACCAGGGAGCATTTGGTCTGTGCACAATTGTCCGAGTTTTCAACGGAGCATGTGTATCAATCAAGCTGGAGATTGAAAAAGCATAATCTACACATATCGTACAAACACTCTCCGGGTTCAATTCTGAGTGAGGGCAATTTTTTTTAAAATTTAAAACAATAAATATATTTTAGTAACATTAAATGTCGTCCTTATTTGATTCCTTAATCTATTCACTGATTTTGGTTGTTTTTTCTGTACTTTTGTTTTCAATTTATAACTTGGAGTTTTGTGCAAACTCCGTATTATAAATATGGCAAAGTGTGATATTGTTTTTAATTGACCTAATCTGTTAAAATCTGAGCTTACAACCTAGTGTAATATTTTTACAGTTCATGGTAAGCATAATTATTCAAAACTGCCTGTCATTTCAACTATTTCAGATTCAAGCTAATGCTCGATCAACACCAATAGAGCTATGTACATTATTACTAGAGCAGAACGTGGTTTGGTACGCGGACGAATTCGACTTGCTAACATAAAATATTTTACAGGAAGGTTTTCCGTCATAATTGGAAACAAATTGAAGAAAACTTTCCCGCAGACTTGTAACACGTTAAGCGAGTCGTATGATATTTCGAAAACGTAATAATAAAATGTGTGTCTTTATGGTAAAGAGAAAAGAGCTATATTTGCCATATTACTCTTTTTTTCTACATTCACCTCAATCAAGCAGCTGCCAGTCACCTTAAGATGAAATATAAGCATCATTTGGTAAAATATTAGCCACCATAAATTGCCAATACAAATCTATATTGTTTTTCGCAGATCATCCATAAAAAAAACTTTCCCGCAGACTTGTAACATGTTCAGTCAGTCAGTCAGTCAACCCGTAAGCATCGAAGATGCTCGTTGGGGTGACACTGTGGATGCCTCGTTAGCCAGAACACGCCAAGTCTCTCTCTCTTCAGCCATGCGCAGTAGATTGGCACCATTGTAACCTGTCCATTCCTTTATGTTATCCATCCAGGCCTTTTTCTGTCTGCCTCTCCGCCGGGATCCTTCTACAGTACCCTGGGGGATTGTTTTTGACAAGGAGTCATGGCGGATGACATGGCCGTACCATGTGATTTTTCGATGTTTGACTGTGGCAAGAAGAGGTTCCTGACTTCCTGCATATTTGATGACTTGTTGCCGCACATACTCATTTGTCCTGTGCTCCTTGTATGAGATTCGCAGGAGCCTCCTGAAGCACTTGTGTTCGAAGACTTGGATTCTTCTCTCCACACAAGTTTAACAAACAAGAAAAAGCGATCACGAATCGATGGTGCCGATATTCCAATTAGGCTTCGTTAGTGCAATATTTTTTTCACGCGACAATAGCCACACGAAACCAGCTAGAATTTGCCGATGACGTAATTGACTTTTCCGATATTGGCCACGCCCACAATGTTGGCGACCTGTTAAAAGTTATACAAAATGGCGTCTGATTGGCTTTCTGATAACATTGGTAAATGAAGATTGGGAAGACGATTGGCCAATAGGAAAGCTTGTTTGATGGGCTGACGGTCTAGCCATATCGATAACCCTAGTCGATACACAATAATCGGACCGGGAAACTTCACCGTATTGATGCGACAGCCTTCCAAACGATGGTCGAACGTAAGTTATATGCAAATAAATTGCTTTTTCTCATGATTTTCAAATGTAACCTATGTGTTTTCTTGTATTTTCGACCATCTCTGTTTATTCAAGAATATAATGATTGTAAATTCGTAGAAATCCGTTCAGTAGTTCGCTTTCTTTTTTTGCATTTGTGAGGACATGTTGATAGTATTTTGGCGTCAGATTTTGCCAAAGCACCTTCATTGCAATGCTTTACTTGCTTTGGTAAGCTTATCTGTACGATTTCAAAACGAAATATCACGCTGAATTATAAATACGTATGTTAAGTTTACTTACAATGATAATATGAAGTTAGATTTCTTATTTTGATGAAAATTTAAGGTAAAATTGGGGTGAAAATGTCACCTTTTTGTGTGAATTTATTGTGCCGTTGCCCGATCGGAATAAGGCTGTGTTATTGATTTATGTATTTTCGTATGTATCTGTGTTGACAATGATTTATTGAATGATCACAGTATTGATCTACACTGTGTGGTATTGGGGATTTGGGGGATTTTCTTTATTGGGAGTTTGGGATATTTCAATAACCCTCTCTGAGTTTGTATGATGTCACAAGCCTTGGACTGGTACATGACATCTAGTCATGTTTTTTTATTAAAATCAATATTTACAGCAAAATTATTTAGACAAAATCTGACATTTATGAATTTGCCCTACTGATTAATGTTTAATTAATTACGTTGATAACTAAGTCAGAATCAAAGAAATTGAATTAAATTATAAGATACAACTGGTATTTATGATACATTTTAGAAGGGTTCGCTAGTTAGAAACTGTCTAAATTGAATTTGGTTTTTAGGGTTATAATTATATATTTTAAATAATTACAATAAAATACATAGCTGGAACAATATTAGACAGCAAAATGTTGGTTCATTACAGATTGACCCGAAAAGAGAGTGGACCTGCATCAAAACATGTGTTTACAATATACGCGTGCATCGTGATTGCGTCTTGATTACTCGCGCGCGTATTTCCACACTTGCGTACTAAGAGTCAAGACGCGCCATTACGCGAGCGTGCACTTCAGGTCCACTCTCTTTTCGGGTCAAACTGTAGTTACATAAATAGCAACGGAAACATTATTAAAATATCTGCCTTACGATATCCAAGACGTTAAATTTGTCTTTTGAGGCAAAATGACAATTACAAAATCCAAAATGGCCGACATGGTAAAATCTGCCAAGCAAGCAATGGTACAATATTGCAATTGAGACACTGGGTTTATTCGAAAAACAGGTTTTTAGGGAATCTTGTATTGGGTTCATGACTTGACACCTTAAAAGATGTAGAAAAAACTTTAGAGCGACACATTTTTTAGTGAAAAACTACATTACAAAATTTGGTTGTCAAATTCTGCTACCTTGTCAAATAATTTTTTTTTAAGGTGTTTTTGGGGAATCTTGTATATTGGGTTCATAACACCGTAAAGGTTGTAGAAAAAAGATTTAAGCGACAAATTTTTCATGAAAATTGGAATGGGTATTTGAAATTCCGCAACCTGGTCAAATACAATTTTTTTTCAAGTGTGTTTTTAATAGGCACAGATAATATGTACCGGAGATCCCAGAATTCGCCGCCATCTTGGTTGAGCATAGGGATCTAATTGGGGTATTCAGGTTTTTTGCCTTGTCGCATTTCGAAACTATTCATTGCTAATGCAGTTATTGAACCACGCACGTATTTGATTAACACCCAACTTAGCGACGCACCTTTCACGTAAAATATTGCGTCGCTTGCCTTTAGCGCAGCATCTTAGCGTTTCGGGAAAACTCGCAGACCCGGCATCATTAGCGTGTGCTGTCGCCAAGGACCCGAATACCCCAAATAGAGCTTTATAGCTGACGACGCCTGCGCCATTGCACGGGTAGTATAGTAAGTCTGGGAACTCCGGTATATATCTGTGGTTTTAGGGGAATCTTGTATTGGGTTCATGACACCTAAAAGGATCATGTATAAAAACAATTTGAGCATTACATTAAATTTGTTGGTGAAAAACCTTTATAATTTGGAATGGGTTGCCAAATTCTGCAACCTTGTCACATTAATTTTAGTGTAAAGAAAAATATTGAAAAAAATATGTATTCAGGGAACCTTGTTTTGGGTTTATGAAAGGGTGTAAAGTAAGAACTAAAATACCTTTTCCGCGAAGTACGCTCTGGTTGTATGCCTGCGTGCACGCACTCTCTGTTGATTGGCTTAATTTATGATTACTCTGTTGCTGAGTGATCAGAGACCAATTGTAAACGTTCGTTAGCGCGCAAGGTCAGCAGCCGGCAGCTCAAGGTCACGAACACTGCGTTCGACACCAAAAAGGTATTTTGGCTTTCACTAGCAGTAAAAACTTTTGAGCGACACATTTTTTCCTTGAAAAACAGAGTTGCCGAATTCTGCAACCTTGTCATATAATCAGAAGTGCTTCCTGTAAAAAGTTTATGGCCATGTTTTTTAAACTGGGTACAATTTGTGTTACATCAATCCTTTTTCTTTAAATTGGGCTCCTTCTTCTATATTTTTGACCAAATTTAGGTTTACCAAGTAGCTGTGATATCTTCTGACCAAATTTGTACAGAAAAAGTGCAAAATTGTTGTATACAAAAATTTGAGTGGCACATGATCTGAGCACACAGCACGCATTGGGGCTATGATCGAGGCAATAGCAAAAACACAAAATTCTTGTGATTTCAAAAATGAGCTAGTGGCAGAAAAAGTAGCTGAGAAGATAGTTATTTTTTGATATTTTGTAGACACAGATTTAAACCGGAGATCCCAGACTTCCTATACCGCCCGTGTAATGGCGTCGTCAGCCATGGAGCTCCAATTGGGGGTATTGAATATGGGGTCCTTGCCGACAACACAATGTTGGAATAGGTTGTCAAATTCTGCAACCTTGTCAAATAGAATTTTTTTTAAATGTGTTTTAGGAATCTTTTACCGGTATGTGAAAAAATGTGATTAATATATCAATTGCATCTTTAAGGATAACGCATTGGACGACGTGGTGATGACAGAAGTTTTGCAGGGGGCCAGTGTCCTTTATTATCAACAATAGTGAGATTATATCTTGCCTACCCAGGTAAACTAGATACGATGAATTAGAGCTGATGTGATGCTCGTGATCCTATTTAAAACCAAGAAGAATAAAGCAAAATAAAAACCTCTGCAAGTATTGACTTGTTAGTATAACAAATTTTCTACTTACTTATATGTTGAAAGTGTTAAAAAGGGGGAAAGTATAAATGCGGTACAAACACCGTTGTTGATACCCTTTGGATATAGTTTGGAAATTGCAGACATTTTACACATTTGTAATACGTGATCTTCACACACTTTCGTATAAGACACATGCCAACGGTATACCTGATAGTGTATCTGCTGACCAAGGACAACATTTACACTTAAAAGAAAAATAATGTAATGTTTTTAATTTTGCGATTAATATAATAAAGGTATAAAAAAACGTTTATTTTATAAACGATAAATAATCATTACAAATTTGTTTAATGATACTTTGATAAGTACATGTATAATAAGATGCTTTTTTTATTTGGTTTATTTATCGTGCAACAAGAACCAACAGAATGAACAACAAGAACCAACAGTGACAAAATGGCTCATAAAACCAGACCTGTCTCAATGTTTTCGATGTAATGCTTAACTTACACGACTAGTCACGTACGCATTTACACAGACTTGAAACAATTTTATTTGAGGCACAGATCTTTTCATGTAATAATAAGTGTCTCAGTTGTTGACAAAACATGTCGGTCACGTTAACACAGATATTTCGTATAGTTAAGTAAGTAAGTATATATATAAGTTGTATATTTTTTGTAATAGTTGTTAATGTTTATTTTAAAAAAGGTTTTTATTTGATTAATGTGCTCGATGACTACTAAGATTTTTTCCTGTTGTACACTGTGCTTACAATTTCAATTAAATTGTTCTGGCAATGTGGCTAACTGTTTACCTTTGATTTAAAAAAACAATGTTCGCATCCAAAATATTTATGTAACATCACGTAGTCTCAGGTAACATAATTTCCACCATATCCTAGCCAACATTTGATTGTTTTCATTTTGTCACAGCAAAATACTTAACGAATTTTCAGAAGAGGAGGAAAATATATCTTTACCTTTACTCTTTCAAATTTGTTAGATTGTAAAAGTGTCCTTAATTAAACAAGTAAGCCCAGTAATAGACTGAATTGTTACCTCTTTTGGTCTTTTACATCGTTGACTCAACATTCTATGCAACTTAAAACGTGATATTAAACGTTTTTTGTCAATTAGGTAACTGATAAATAAAATAATTATGATAACCTGGTCAATAATGCACTCGATATTATTCCAGGCTATAACCAGGATAACTCTAATTCGAACTTGTTTAATGTACTCAGGTGGAATTATGGAAATAAAAAACCGTCTCTCAGGGGATTCCTTTTTGGCCAAGTAATTGATGTTATGTTAAAATATCTTTCTTTTAACATATGTATGATTGAAAAACTAAATTTTTCAAAGGACATTGTACTCTATAAGAGCGATATAACTATTAAACGCATTTATGATAATTGACCCTTGATTTTAATCAAATGCGCATCCGTTTACAAAGTTGACTAACACTCTGTTGAATACATTGTCTCTGTACATTAGTGTTAATTTTTTTTCTCCACATCACTACAACGTTCAATTCATATATCGCCAATATGTCGACCACTGAATACAAGAACAGACAAATGAGTGCATGAGTATTGCAGCATTAAATGCGGCACCTTGCTTAAGCGTTTTAATCCATAGTAATTTTATAATAACATTTAAAATATCGTAAATGTCATATTTATCAGGATTATAACACATTTGTAAAGATTATTGCTTAATCACTTATTTTAATATGAAATATACAAATAATGATGTGTGTAAAGCTCCTCAAAACACGTATAATGAGACATTTCCAAAACACCACTATTTATAACATACTGATTTTTAAGTATTGGTAGCTTTGTTCACATTGCCACAAGTTCTGTAAATAATCTACACAAAATGAACTATATGCCTGTTTCTTTTACAATGATCGTTTCTGAAAATGAAAAAATAATAATAATTTGGATAAATTTCCAGAAAATGCTACCGTATATTTTAATTAACCCACATAGCTCCACATGGCGTTTTCATGCTAATCAGCCATGTCATGAATGAACCTGAATAAAACTGAAGCAATAATATATTGGTTTCAAAATTAATTACATCCATGTAAGGTCATCGTAAAAGGCAGTTTGTCTATAAGCAAAGGCTACTTTTAGTTGAGCAATCTAAACAAATCTCAAAACAAGAAATAGAAAACGTTCAGTCACTCAAACAAACGAGCTTGAACTTCACTTAAATCAGATTGAAAAAATTACCTTTTTTTTTTTTAGATAAGATCTGCCAAAATAAAAACAGCTTTACAAAAGCAAATTATCGGATTGTCTTTCTTAGAAACTCATAACATTTAATGATTGTTGTAGGTGTACGTAGATTTAATATTATTTTACAGCTATTTTAAGTTAATTTTACTCCCCGTATTTTACTTCATTAAATTTACAACAGGAAAGAAACGAAAGGTGGCTTAATTATCATTGTTCAAAGCCAGATTTTACCTGAAATTGAGGAGAAGTCTACTGATATTGCAGGAGAATGACCTGTATGATCTAATAATATTTAATTAAGTTTTGGATAAGGGTTAAATAAGAGTATGAATGTTTCATGGCAATTTATTATTCTTGAAGAACATTAACGTATTCTAGACTTTGAGCAAGTTTCAAGATAACAGATTAAGCCGACCCTAACCATGTTCCCATTTAATCATACTCACCAGATTTGCCTACTTTGTTGGCTCCTAGAATGACAATCCTGGCATCTGCCATACTATTGGGATCAGGATGATTCTCTACTACAATAGTAGGCATACAGGGAGCTGCTCTTGTAGTTTCAGTTTCAACAATGGTGTGAGTACATAGTTTACCGGCTTCACATTTGTGTTCATGTTCATCCACCTCATGTTCTGAGGAGCAGCAAGGGTTGTCGATATCTAGAGTTTGGTTTGGTACGGTGCAATAGGTGATCGAAGGAGGACTGGTTACTAAGCTTGGTATGGATGGACATGTAGGGCTAGGATTCGAACTAGGGTGGGTTGCAACTACAATAGGATCTTGTGGTGTAGTGAGATGCATTACTGGATGCGTTGGTGATTATTCCAGAGTCGAGTTACGCAATTAGAAGATCTGAACTCCGCCTGAGTCCTGTGATGTAGCAATAAGCAACTTACAACTTAGATGTTTTATGCTAACGTTACTAACGAAACAATCGTGAATCAAATTTCCACTCTGGAATAACTCAAATGAAGTCTTTTCTGTAAAGGCTAGATTGTCAAGTCACGCAATTAGACGATCTGAACTCCGCCTGAGTCTTTGTATGAAGCAATTAGCAAATTACAGCTTAGATGTTTTATGCTAACGTTACGCGTTACTAACAAAATAATCGTGAATCATATTACCACTCTGGAGTATCATTTCTGTAAAGGCTAGATTGACTTTCTATGAAATTAAAATATGATACATCAAATGCTCAACAAGCAATTGTCAATTGCCCTATTCAGATCGTATGCAAATATATCCACGTACTTGTTCGCTTCTTTATATCACAGGTTGCAGCGCCCAGTGCATAAATGTGTTTATTTGTTTCAACACAACATATATCAATTGCTTCTAGACGACAACAATTTCAAACATAGATGAAATGCTAGATAACGAGGATATTGTCCGTAGCAAACGTGATCGCCGACAGATTCATGGTAGCGCTAGAATAACATCATCTCTACTTTAATAATATCAACTCAAGTACAATATCACGTTGCAAATTAACTGTGCATTTGAAACGCATAACAACAATTCTCTGTTTAAAAATAGCATAGCAATATTTTCCTTGGCATTGCTTAGATATCCTTTGTAAGTATAGCATCGTAATCCATGCTGTTATAAGCAAAGTGCATCAGGTCAGCTCTCTCAAAACAATCACATCAAAAGTATACAATATTGATTTCAAACATAACTCTGTAATAGTCCTCTTTCCTGACTGACTTGAACATTTAGATCCTTAACGTACTTGATGTATACCTATCGTTGTCCTGTACTGGTTTGAAGCAGGGAACTGTTTGAAGGCAGTGCTAAATTTAAAAGCATTTGAAGCTATATGAGACGAGTGTAGTGCTGCATAGATTAAATAATCCACTACTTTTGCCTCTCAAAGGTAGAGTGCAGACTCGTTGATTATCTGTTTGTCATCGCGCTGCTTTGTAGCTTACAATATATATATCAGCCGCTTGTCAGTGCTTTCCTGTGTGAGAGATGTCAAAACGATGCTTACTGTTTGAATGCGCCGTTGAAAGTGAGATTTGTGAAACGGCCCGTCTACTAATAATTTCGAATGCGAACTACGGCGCATGCAATAAGGTTTTACTTCTTAGATGAACGGGGATAACAGTATCTCTTCTCTCATTGGTATAGCCTTTTTATCGTAATAATGGCAGTGACAGTAGTATTACTTACTTTTGTCTAGATTTATCTAAAGCATTTTGTCATGTCTCTCTCCAAATATATATTTTAAGAGTTAAGAAGTCTTCGAAGTCGTTATCCTTAAAGAGCGAAACGTATGAGTTCAATGCCTTCAAGGCATACGGTTATTAAGTCAAAAGACATGTTAAATACATTAACATACGATCGTAAATACTCAGAGATATTAGTTTTTCAACCGGGAAATTGAGATCCTTTAAGTCAGCTTATGTGTATCACATGTGGTTCTTTACTAGTTTACGGGTACTCTGAAGCTTGAACGAGAAGAACTGTGAAAGTGCAAATATATCAACATATAATATGGGTAGTTCAATTCATTAATGATATCGTATCCCCTGATTCTGTTTTGTAAAACATGCTTAGTTACTATGTTGAAATTAATTTCAGATATCAGTACACTCTATGGTTGAAGGTTGCAATGCGATTTCCGACAGCAGCTTTATCTGGCGCTTTATGGTATTGAATTCCACTCTATGTATGTGCGGCTAATCACAGTCTGCGCATTTGCAATTATTGCATGTTTTCCTTTTCTAAATTAACAGGAAGGAACTCGACACAAGGCAGAGGCTCGGGTCTTTGAAATTGAACTTTTATTCGAAGTCAAGTCTAAGCATTTTTCCCGTTTTATACTATATAAAAGTGCGTGTTAAATGCAGTTTCGGCTAAAAGAAAGAGAGTTACCACGGAACTTGAAAATACAATTGCGTGAGAAACGTGCCAGCCACTTCGTCTAATAATCGAATCTAGAAGGTTCGAAAATGCTTTTCGGTACGGAGCAGAAATTTGGTAGGGGATAGGCACTGATAGGTGACTACCACCAGCGGTGACAGGTAAGGTTTTCGTAGTGATCCTACAGGTCAAATTGCTTAAAAACACGCTATGACTACCACGTTTGGTAAGGAGAATCTCTGAGCCAAACACAAAACATTGCAGAGGTCAATGGTCTGGTAGAGTTCATTGCAGGGCAACTAATGTTCCAATTGCTTAGAAACGCTCTATGACTACTAAATCTCTAACCAAAACAAATACATTACTGAGGTCAACGTTTAGGTAGGGCTTATTGTGGGTTAACTACAGGACAATTTGCTAAGGAACACTCTATGACTACCAAATTCTGTCAGAAGACCCACCGAACCAAACATAATACATTACGGTGGTCAAAGGTCAAATAGGGGTAGTACAGGGTCAAAACAAGGCCAATTGGCTTAGGAATACTCCATTACTGCAAATATTGGACAGAAGAATTGTTGACGAGATTGTAATACATTGCTGGGTCAAAGGTCATCCAAAGGTCAGTTAAGGACACCTAAACATAAATGTACTGAAGGAAATAGAGCATTAAAGTGCTACAGTTGCTCTAGAATATTTTAAAACCTCCTCTCATTAAAAATGAAGATCCATCAGTCAGACTTTTGCAGACTAAAGAGTCTTCGGAATGATGGGCTCTCTGACTAAACTTATGTTAGGCTTTCTGAGTCGCCCGTGTAACTTTCAATGCCTATCAGGTTTGGCAATTAAAATGCAGAAAGATAAAAGAAAAGAGGGACATATTTTGACTGATGGGTTTTCTGACTAGCGAGTCTTCTGAATAACAGGTCATTTTAGATGAAAGCCGCCCACTGTTCATAACTCTGAATAGTTGTTTTTTTGAGTGACGGTGTTTTCTAAATAGCTGGCCTTCTGAAAAGCCTTCTTATGTTTTTGCTGTTCTAAAACGGAGTGTTCTGAGTGACCGTGTTTTCTGAATAGCTGGCCTTCTGAAAAGCGGGTCTTCTGAGTGACGGACAGGGGCGTCTTTTTTGCAACCCTGTCTTGATATTTTTCACAGACATTAAAGGTCAGGGGGCTACTTGTATATCTTAGTTAAGCTCCATCTTATAGTCGGTACACAAATGGCTTATCGGCAACCTCAACACTACCCATTCTAAACGGTCTGGGATCGCTCCTTGTGATGGGTACCTCCGGAGATTAACCTGAGACCACTCTAGATTAGTAGCACTTAGCACAGCAAAAACATAATTTTGAAACAGAAAAACAACAACTTATTTTTAGGTCTTCTGATTAATGCGTTTTCCGAGTAGTGGATCTTCTGAATAAAGGGTAATGTTAAATGAAAAACATAACACTATTGCAGGGATGAAGAGAATCGGGCATTCTGAGTGACGCCCCTGACTCCCCCTCTTACTTCCAACGAGGATATTGATGATGCTTGCATTTTTTAATGTTAATGAACATCTATTTACTAAGGCTTCATTTGTAAGATGATAAATCCTCATATCTCCCGAGTTCATTTATTATTCTGTTTGATGTTTCGCATGCATTATATCCCGAGATTCGCAATTTAGAAACAAGCTACTCACTGACAAGCTCTTTTACTCTAGTAAAAGCAGTAGTTAAACTGCAATCTTATAGCCACGATAGCGTCTCTTTAAAATTGACTCCGTTTTAAAAACAAACTTCCTAATAGGGCTGTGTCATTTGAAAAATCTCTAAATGTGTATTTTCAGAGATTCAGGTCGTCAGTCAACCCATATATTGAACCGATTGAAACGAGATATACAATGATTACAAGAAGACTATTAAAGAAATAAGGGGTAATAACTGCATTGTAGTTCTGAGGCATAGTGTATGAATTAGTTCTTTTCAAAGTCTGCTTCCCGGGGTTTTCTATATTGCAGGCGCAAAACAATCAAACGAATTTAATTTCAAATGTTGACTAGTTATAGTTGGAGTACAGAATAGAATTGAATAAATTATATGGGTATCTTTACCAACAAACGATTTAACAGACAAATTTATTTACCCACTAACCACTGAGCAAAAATATATGTTATCAAATAGTTGAATAGTTTTAAAATTATTTTCATATGTAATCAAGATAATTCATAACTTAAAGTAGGATGTGTCGATTTTATTTCACCCCCTAGGCTCACCTGGAAATAGTGCTGATTTTATTGCCAACAGAAAGTCCATAATTCTCTCATTATCTTCCCGAAATGTCACCATCATATTCATTGTACTTTTTGAGTTATTGCAGAAATTGTGTGTTTTACTGGTTTACCAGTAAATTATTTGTTTTGTATTATATAGTAGTCTCGTCCCAAATCTTGCAAGTGTTACATTCATATTTTTGTCCTTGGATGGTAATCAAGGGACCACCTTAGAGTGAAACTTTGCAAAATGTGTTTTAGGGGTCAAGGTCAACCAAATGGTAGTAACAAATAAATATGTAAAAATAGGGATAAACACCTTTGAGAAAGATCACTTCGATGATTTTTTTTAAAATTAGAATGAAACTTTGGCAACAGTCGTGACTTAAGAAACAAAATGGCAGACGGGTAAATGCATTTTGGCGTGTCTTCTAATGACATTACTTTACTTGATCTATTACACTTGGGACGACAATTGTCCTGATTTATTTACTGACGCAAGCTGGAGGTTGATCAATGTAGTACAACAATATGAAATGTTTATTTATGTCAGCCTTACGCAAAAGTTATTTTGGTTTTACCGGAATACGTCAATTCCCGATAAAACCATTAATGAAATACCATAGGAGTTTTATTGTAAAGTATTCAATGCATCTTTTTTACAAAAAAAATAACCATTAATAACTGTATTACGTGCTGTAAGCATCACCAACATTTGCAAATCGCAGCGAAATCAGGATGAATAATTAATTGTTTATACTCCTCTTTCTTTCGTTTCAGCTGTTACTGTTAGATTCAAAAATTATCAAAAGGTAAATGGGGGAAATTTCAAGCTAATGCTGGTACAGGTATGCTCGACATTGCATCGTACAAAGCGCGGGTGGTGATCTCACAAAATATTAACAAACAAATGCATAATTGATCAAGTCTATAAATGAGTGGTAAAATACTAAGCTCTGATTTGTTACATTTTGTGAAGAAACAATATTAACTATAATTCATTTACACGATCGAAAACAACTTTTACAGCCCCAGTTGCTATCATCACAGAGACATTGTTACAATTACTTAAACAATTCGCCGCTGGTCATGATGCATTATTTAATTGTTAGGCTAGTATTATGTTATCAACCCAAATTGCCTGACTGTTGTTTTTCTACTAGAAGTCTGTAACTGCTGATCTAAATTACATTTTAGATACCACATTGTATTTTTTAGAATCTTGCTGACAACTCGAATCCAAT
>JAUMTS010462153.1:0-13519 GCA_032273385.1 Ophiopholis aculeata | reverse complement strand
TTTATAACCCCCCCCCCCCCCCCCCCATTATAAAGGAGCATTTACTTAGAAACAACATAAACTAACGGGATCAGCCCGTCACGCTGCAACATCGAGAGGCAGTCCAGATTAAGAACGCGACGCTGCGACACTGACAGGCATTCACGCTGGAACACCGAGAGGCAGTCCAGCTTAACATCTCTTAATGTCTCTTTGATTTGACACGGAATGACCCGCATATCTTTAGTAGATGTTTGGAGCAAAGAAGAATTATGCTCTAAGAGAATACCCGTACCTAACGACGGCCAAGAACAAAAGAAAACCGTGCTGGATCTCGCGATTTACGGACTCCCCAAATGCTCAAAGAGAATACGCTGCAACACCGATAATCCAGATCAAGAACGCGACGCTGCGACACCGACAGGCATTCACGCTGCAACACCGAGAGGCAGTCCAGCTTAACATCAAGTCAGATAACTGATCGTCACGACGGATAGTGGCAGCCAGCATAGTTATGGAAGTTGAATCGAATTCAGCCAATACAACAATTTATGGGTTCTTAAGTCACTCTGCTTACGAAAGATGTTCACATTGTATTAAAGAATTTAAGTTAATGAAAATTGAAAATAATCACAACTGAACTGTAGTGGGTTCGATGAAAAACAATGGAATACATTAAAACGTACAGATAAAGATCATCGAGAAAAGGCCAAACGTATTGTTAAAGGAACGGATAAACAACACAAAGAAGTACTGAACAAAAAAATATGGCCTGACATATTCAGTGATCTCCCCTTCTTGATTTCCCCTATTACGACTCAATTTGTTTCAGCTTAATCGATCCAATGCATAACTTGTTCCTAAAATTGTGTTTACTTTATGGGTAAATTTGAAATATCTGAGTCCAAACTCCCTAAATACATTAACACAAATGATTCAAAATATTAAAGTCCCAGCCGATGTCAGACGAATTCCTTCCAACATAGGGTCCAACTATAGTCGATTTACAGCCGAGAAATGGAAAAATTTGACTTTGTATTATTCTTCATTTGTTCTCCGTAATGTCCTTCCAGACGAACATTTTAAATGTTGGAAAAAGTTCGTATTTCCATGCACTTTTCTTTGCTCACCTTATATGACAGAACGAGATATAAACATGGCAAACTATTATTTCTTCGCGTTTGGGTCGAAAGCAGAAGAACTTTATGGCGCTAAAGATCGACACTTAACAGACTCAGTCGGAAGAATTGTTCCCAAAAGAGGGGTAGATCTGGACACTTTAAGACCAAAGAAAATCCATTTTCGGCGATATTTCCCGAGGCACTGTGGGTGTACTACATTACTGAGAGAGGAGGGCAGAATAAAGCATGCAAAGTACAAGGCATTGTGTAAGTAGCACACGGGTATCGCACTTCTGTACTTTAGATTTCCGGTGCCTGGTTCCGAAGACGTAAAAGTGTATTTGGGCCACGTAGGTTGCACAAGGAAAAAGTCAATATGTCCCCGTTTGATCTGCTTTCAACCGTTAACTGGGAATCACTCCTTTACGCCGCTAAATCGTTGACTGTGTTTTCTGAAGAGAAGCCTTTGAGTCTGGGCAGCAAGATAGGTATTCTCCTGAGCAAACTCTTGTCCTACAAAGAGATTTACGGGTTACGTGAATTGAGAGATGAGTGGGGAAACATCAAAGAGGAGGTTGCTAATATGAGAGTTTTTATGACCGTAGAATGGAACTTAAGGTAAGATACAAATCTAGATACATATCTATTACATATTATATATCGGCAGCATGAGTTTAAGAATCCCAAAGGTTCAGCATTCATAAAAAGTTTAGGCCCTGTTTAAAGCTAGTTTTTATATTGTTCTAGCATAAGATACTTTGTTTTTGTATGCCTAAGTTAAATATAATAGGCCTACTACAGATTTTGTAGGCCTATCAACAAATACATGTATCTTGGCAACATGATATTTTCAACTCTACAGAGCCCGGAAATCATAATAAATAACATCTGAACCAAAGTAAGTGCTTTTATCAGTCATACAATGCATTCATGAGATAAAATCAGTTTTTATGAAGAAGATCTAGCAAGTTTTTAAATGTCTAGGACATTTGGTAAGTTTCAATTTGTGAAATTAAGGTATTGAATGTTAGAAGACAATGCTTGTAGACCGATGTCTGAAGTTATGTTTACTCTAACAAGACGCTCCCTTAAGTTTCGGGTACGTCTTAGTGCAAGTATGGGTGGGCAATGGAATATATTATTCAGATCGTAGTAGTCAGATATGAAATGCCTCGCAGGAGAAGTTCTGAAAAGCTAAATTAAGACAAGGAGGCGGACAAAAAACTTTCCCTCCATTGGTGTACTACATTACTGAGAGAGGAGGGCAGAGTAAATAAAGGTATGGTCGCAGTAGGAGTTGTCGGTGAACAGGGCTCAAGGAATGTGAGAACCATTTACTACGCAGTTACAACAAACAGCTTCAAAAAGGGCGCCAGACTAAGTACCCCCATTTGACACGGGATGACCCGCATATCTTTAGTTGATGTTTGGAGCAAAGAAGAATTATGCTCTAAGAGAATGGTTAAACAAGGGGCATAGGTAACGTGTTATTGCAATTTTCGAGACATACTATGTCTGTGTATCAAAATAAAATCTTGTTTCGAAGTTTTACCAGTTTACCATACCTAGCAAACTAGGCTTCATCTGAGTCCCCAATATGCACATACTCACAGTTTTCACAAAAACAAAAATAAATCTGAGAATTGTGACAAAATGAAAGCAACATATAACTCTTCAAAGAGTACCGCAAGGGTCAGTTATCGATCCACTATCACTCACCTTGTATACTTCACCTCTTGAAGACGTTATTGCATCCCACGGCTTTGGTAGCATGATCTACGCAGATGATACCCACGTTTACGTCATTATGAAATATTCTGACGCAGTACTCTCATTCCCAAACTTGAACAGTGTAATATCGACATTAAAGCATGGTCAAATGCTAATGATCTGAAGTTGAATGAAGGCACAACAGAGGTTCTTCATATCACATCGAAGCAGAGGGACATTCGTTTGTTCCGTTAAGGAAATTCATCTGCTACAATGATGTAGCGCCAGCCGTATGGCTGAAGAAGTTTGCAAACTCCAAAGGATGGAATCCCCAGCAAACTTTGACTAATGTAGGTTTAAATTGTAACAAACTGTAGTTTGTATATATGCACCAATTTTATATGCCTATACTGGCTACCTTAATCTTGAGACACTGTTTGATTTAAATGCCATCTGGTATTGCTTGACCCAAAGACCTGAATTTGATCCAAACTAACTGGAATAAATACTAAATGTAAACACAATATTACAACACTATTTGAATCAATGTACTGACATGACCTCATGAACCATTAAACTTGAGACACACGTGTGTTTCACCCCGCACATAAACTTGATATTGATAGTTGCAACATCACCAGTTTTGTGATCCTACTCCTTTTACCTGAACATTGGATCTGGATATGATCGAGAGACCGATCAAGGAGATAACCAGGTGGAACAAGGTGAAAAGCTATGGATACGAGCGAGGCGGAGGATGAAGATAAATCAGGGCCGAGTGCCAAGGGTAAGGGGGGAGTGTCAGCAAAGAAGAGAGGGAAGGCGGTCTTGCCATTCAAATAGTCTAAGCGATACAAACAGAGGGAAGCGAGCCGACTCAAGCAAGAAAGCATATAAGAACAGTCGATTTTATAGAAGTGATGACAGCGACTCTGATGTCCCATCAGACTATAGTCCTGAAAACAGCGAAGATTCAGAATATGATAGTGGCAGCTCGAAATGCATAGACGGGCCAACGCAACAAGGGCTTCTGAAACCAGCTGCAAAGCCACAGCAGCAAGCACTACCAAAACCAGCTGCAAAGCCAGGGCAACCTAAACCAGCTGCAAAGCCACCAAAGCCAGGAAAGCCAGGAAGAAAAAGACCTATCCAGAGCCAGGGAGCGACAATGACCCGGATGCACGAACCGCCCGTAACAAGTATTTTCCACCAGACAAGCACATGTGATGCAGAAACCTGTCAGAGGTAAAGGTGGAGGATTTCAAGGGCAATGCACCACCAGGCCCTCGCTTTCCGGTGCTATTATCCA
Source organism: Ophiopholis aculeata (assembly GCA_032273385.1). Taxonomy (NCBI): domain Eukaryota; kingdom Metazoa; phylum Echinodermata; class Ophiuroidea; order Amphilepidida; family Ophiactidae; genus Ophiopholis; species Ophiopholis aculeata. Next base: position 9,400 of record JAUMTS010462153.1, on the reverse strand, counting down.
CATTGGAGTACTTCTTGGCGTTTTTTCCAATAGCACTATTCAACCTGATGGTGAGGTTTACAAACATATCTCTATGCACCGCCAAGCAGCCCCTTACCACCCTCGCTGAAATCAATGCATGGTTTGGTATCAGACTGATTATGGGCCAAGTGATAATTGCTGACCACCGGGACTACTGGTCGAGCCATCTAGCGCTGAGGAATGCGATGATCACAAAGACGATGTCAAGAGTGAGATTCGACCTACTGACAACCCACCTTAAATGCAGCGCCCCGTCCATGGACCCAGATGTCCGATTTTCTACGGATAAGGAAGCCAGATACAAGCATAAACTGGCCAAACCTCTCTTCCTTATCCAGGACATCTGGGATGGTGTACGTAACTGTTGCAAGACTAGGTACAACCTGCAACGGAACTTAGCAATTGATGAAGCCATGATTCCCTACAGAGGCTTCAAGGCGACAGTGAAGAAGGTTTTTATGCCCTGCAAGGCCACCAGAGCTGGTTTCAAGGTGAGGGCACTGGCCGAGTCTAGAACAGGCTATTTGACGAATTTAAACTGCCTGCTGATAACAAAAGCTCCTGTACCGATGAAGAGGTGACGATGACATTGATGGTACCATTCCTTGACCAATACCAACATCTGTTCACCAACAGCCTCTTCACGAGTGTGGTATTGGCCAAGGAATTGCTGAGCAGAGTTACTTTACTGGTGCCGTCAGACATGACAGCTAACACCTGCCTATCGACCTGCTGGCTGACCCCAATAAAAACAGGAGGAGCCAGAGGATTACCGAGATGCATAAGTCAAGAAAAGGCACGATGTATGCCTGGCAGCGAGGCCAGCTGACCCTCACCTTATGGAAAGACTCCAAAGTTATGTATATTCTCTCGTCCACCCACAATGGATACAGGGACAAAGTGACAGACCATATCACTCGCCAGGTGAAGGAAGGCGACCATCTAAAACGCCTACAAACACAAGTCGCTGCTCCGCCTTGTGCTATTGCCTACACACGCAATATGGCAGCTGTAGACAAGGCGGACCAGCCCAGGGCTTATTTCAACTGCCACAGAAAGACACAGATCTGGTGGCGGCACATGCTTTACTTTTTAGTTGATGTCGCGCAGGTCAACGGTTGAATTTGCTTCCTACACCACCACGGCCAAGCCGCACCAGACCCACTATCTGAATAGGACAACATGGACAGCCCCACCAGCCCCACTAAGCACTCCACGTGTGTCCTCCAGCTGGCCGAACAGCTCATCGGCGGGTATTCACAGCCAACTACCCAACGCCAGCAAACCAACACGCCCCTGGTACCGAGATCGAATGCACCAATACACCAGTGCATCCGCCTTTCCAAATGGGCCAAGATGTGTTGTCAGTGTGACGGGGAAGGCCGCAAAAACTGCCTCTGGAAAAAAAGAAGGAAACCCGCTATGGCTGTGAAGCATGTGATGTAAATCTATGCTAGAAGGATTGCTTTGCAAGGTACAATGAAATACAAATATAAATATTTCTAAGTATCCACTTTGTAAAAAAGCAGCTTATACAAGTAAAATAATAGCAAAAAGGAATGCTTGCCAGATGTATTGAATAACAAACATTTATATATTTAAGTCTCTACTTTGACCTCATAACCGTAATGGTCACCAGGGTTATCAACAACATCAGCGTCTTCTTGTGTACGTTTTGGCCCAATCAATCCCGGTCATAATTGTACAAGACGAGTGATGTGCGCAAAGCATCCTACACCCAATTTATTTTAATGAAAAAGGCTAAATTCTAAACAAATCTGTGACAATCGAAGGGTCATGCGACGGCTACCCTCCCAATGGCGCTCGGAAACAAATACCAACGCCACAAGAATAGAGGAAAATACTAACAGGATGCTCGCTCATGCACTGGATACTTGTCTTCACTCCTTCAAATAGTAATATACATTGATGAAGATGAGTCACGTTTACTTAGGGGAAGGTGTCTTAAAGTGACCCATTATCATTTCACCCTCATGCTCAGTAATCTTGTGAAGTATATACCGTGATAAATTTGCTGTTGAGGTCCATAAGCTGTTTCAGTAGGAACAACTTTACCATCTTTTACTAAAAATGCTTTGTGCAATTTCCGTGCACGGATTACAAAATGTATCAACCAATGGGTCAGACGTGCAACACTTTACGTTATGAAACACTGTATTGAGGCGTCTGGTTCCATGTGGTTTTTTAGAACGATGTGTATGATGGAGATATCTGGAAATCAGTTTTTTTAGAAAGAGGTCGCTATGCAGGTTTCAATAAAAATCGTGAGGAAAGGAATAATACAGGAGAATGTAGATCATAGGATAAAGTCAAGCGTATATTGTTAAGGCCAGAGGTAGAACTGAACAGCATTAATTAGAAATGGATGATGGCTTTCGACTTTCAAGGCTTTTTGAACAGCCAGTACGCGTCTGTCAGCTCATTTCAACCAAATGGGTTGCAAGATACAACTTTGGCGGGATAATACGCTCGTATCGTCATTGAGACACCAATCTCTTTATTCGCACTCATCAGTAAACATCTAAAATCATCTATACCCGGCAGCAAAGATATTCAGAAGGATGGTAGATCGTTCGTCTAAGAACTCATCCAAGAAGAACATTCGATGCACGTTTCGCATCTACGACGAGGAAGATTTTTCAAAGAAACACCTTTCGCACCTACGACGAGGAAGATTATTCAAGACACAAAAGGCAGTTTCACCGCCTTGGGGAGCAAAAACCAGCGATCACAAGGACTCAATCAACGACAGCCGTCCCACGGACTCCATCAACGCCAGCATTCCCAAAGACTCCGGGGAAGTGGTTCGGTAAAGGACCGTCTCTGGCCAGTACGCGTCTGTCAGCTCATTTCAACCAAAGCGGTTGCAAGATTCAATTTTGGCGAGATAAATACGCTCGTACCGTCATTGAGACACCAATCTCTATATTCACATTCATCAGTAAACTTCTAAAATTATCTATACCCGGCAGCAAAGATCTTCAGTAGGATGGTAGACTGTTCGTCTAAGCGCTCATCCAAGAAGAAAATTCGATGTGGTAGGTAAACCTTTCGCACCTACGACGAGGAAGATTATTCAAGAGACAGAAGGCAGTTTCGCCGTCTTGGGGAGCAAACACCAGCAGTTACAAGGACTCCATCAAGGACAGCCGTCCCAAGGACTCCATCAACGCCAGCCTTCCCAAAGACTCCGGGGAAGTGGTTCGGTAAAGAACCGTCTATGAGCTGCATCCGAGCCCTGAAGAGATGAGTATAACATCCCATGTCAACCACTTATAAGACCGCTGGTCATGACAAAGAGATCTACCAGGAAACCAGCAGAGTGCTATGGACAGCCTCATGCAGTAGTTTCAGCAAAACAATCATCACCGGACTCGTGCACAACAACAGCAACATCAACCCAATCAAAATCACCACCAGAACCACCAACAGAAACATCAGCTCAATCCAAAGCACCGCCAGAAAGAACGTGCCCTGAAGCTGCAGTGCTCCGAGTCTCCAGAATCCCCGGAACTGGAAGAAGAGGAGGCCGAAGACCCACAGATCCCACGTATAAATCGAGGAACACAAACTTAGGGACTCCCAATCAGCCAGACTCGCACACCTACATCTTTATCAACACTGGACGAAGTTTCTTAAGTGTTTTCAAAAAAAGCTTTATAAAAACATTCTTTATGACTGAAACATTTGATGCTGTGTAATGAGGCTATTTCAGATATCTTCATTGTAGTTTTAAGTGTAGTTTTAAGTACTGTGTATTTTTATGTAAATTGTTTTGTTAATGTTAGTGCCTTGAGCGCCCTTGTAACAGGGTGGATAGTGCCTTGACGAAATATGATTATTATTATTATAAAAGGAACTTAACCCGGGAACTTAACAGTCTCGGTCGAAAGAATTGTTCCCGAAAGAGGAATAGATATGGACACTTTAAGACCAAAAACTCCCATCTTTGGCGATGCATCTCGTTGCCACTGGCCTGAGAATGGACTGGTTGTACGTGTGCGGGAAATGTACCTGATGGAGCACACTGAGTGCATGCACTCTCTGCACCCTCTCATAAAGATTTGACAATTATCTGGTTATTGTCTGTCATTTTTCATGAAAACTATACTGATATTGAGAGCTGATAGCCTGGAACTTTTTAATTGATGTTGGAGTTACCAATCATCTCTTCTTTTGCTGAAATGTTATGAAATATTTGATTTTGACTGCAAATAGTAAGTGCACTAGCTGACCTTGATGTTCTTGCCTAGTTGGACTGTATGTTAAACTTGGCTGTGCTACAAGTTCAACTGTATCAATTGTGTACATGTGTATGAGGTGAACTTCAAGGACTTTATATCACCTGTTTTCAACATGGCTGAATTAGCAACACCAATAAAAAAACTTGTATGCAGTAGCCCTTGGTAGAAAAGTGGGTATATTTAAAAACTGGACAGAAGCACACGCTAGTACTGACAAATATCCTAACAATCGTCACAGAGCTTTTGAAACTTTGAACGATGCTCAAAACTTCCTCAAAGAAGAAAATGTCTGTCCACAAGATATTGTGGTGCACAATGATATTTCCGATGTCACTGATAAAACTTCGTCCGATATTGATGACTCTTCTAGTATAGATACTGCAGTAGATATAGATAATCAATCTTCTGATGCCAATGATAGTGCAATTTTTGATAATACCATGTTTTCTTGCTCAGTATGTAACGAGGCAGACCATATATATATGCTAAAGTGTGATAACTGTGCAGCCTGGCTCCACTTTGAATGTACTGGATTGCCAGCATTTCATCTTTCGATTCTTCGAAGTACGAAGAGGAAGTTTACATGTTACAAGTGTGCTAAAGTTGATTCGGACATTGTCTCTCACTTAAAAGATCGAGATAATACATCACAGATCAATAATGCCTCCCTTACAAATAAATCATCACAGACAGATACAGATAAGATAACTGGTATCACCGACCATTCCCCCTGCATGCGTGCAATTCGCGATCTCGAATCTAATATTGTAGATAGACTGATCAAATCTGAGCAGGAATGCTATAATGCAAAATTACTGGTCCTTAAATCTGACTTAGCTAGCCTGCAATCAGAAAACACTACCCTAAAGAAAGAGGTAGAGACAATGAAACGTACAAGTAAAGACAACTCTATCAATGAAAAGGTTCATCGTCTTCGGACTGATATGGAGAAGTCTTTCAAAGAACGCCAAGTACAGTGGAAGGCTACCACAGATGGACTAAAACAGCAATTAGATATAACTGTTACTACTATGCAAAATACCAATGCACTGCTCACTGATAAGGAAACCCAGATCTCCTCCCTGCAAAATAAGCTGCAATCCACACAATCCGCTCTAGAATTAGCAAAAGATGAGGCATACGAGGCCAAACGTACGCCGATTTGCCTTCACCCTGATGATTTCATCCCTGTATCCAGGAAAACAGTTGCGCCTACATGTACCCCATTACCAATTTCTAATTCAACTCGAGTTGGTCCAGCAGCCCCTATTCATCCACCACCACCAGGGACAGTAAAACCACCACCACTAGTTGCTTCACCAATGGTTCAGTTGATACCATCTGCACCGCCTATGACCCCAGCTAGATCTCATGCCCAGGTAACACCATCTGCACCGCCGCTGACTCCAGCTACATCGTATTCCCAGGTCACATCAACACCACCGCCTGCTCCAGTGTCACCGATGACATCACAACATGTCCAGCGCTTTCAAACGCGTCCACATGTTTTGGTAATTGCAAATTCCCATTTCAAGACTGTAACGGCACAGAGACTCGTACCTAGGGCTATAGTTACTGTGTTACCAGCGTACACGATTAGAGAGGCAGGAATCATCCTTTCAAATTTAGACTTTACGCCTGATTGTGTCATCATCCATGAGATAACAAATGATGTAAAAACAACTTCGCCAGATAACTGTATTAAAATGCTAAATGATATCATAACAAAATTCACTGTCTCTTTCCCTACATCAAAGGTGATAATATCTCTAGGCCTTCCTCGCTATGATCACATAGAACTTGATTCCAGAGTAGAGATAGCTAATGCGTTGATGAAGAAAGCTATCCGCGTTGCTAATTGCCCTCGTGTCACATTTTGTGATCATAGTAACTTTCAACTCAATGGTGCTACTAAAGCTCACCTGATATGTGAAGACGGGTACCACCTAACAGATGAGGGAACGCGTGTACTCTGTAGTAATATTAGGTGTAAAGTAGAGGTAGTATTAGGTATGCGTAGACGTAATAGACCCAATGGATATCCACACTAATTCATCTTTGAGTATAGGGGCATGGAATATAGATTGTCTTCATTCACGTATTTCAAATGTCCGAACAAACAAATTAGATTTTGCTGAAGTATATGATAAGTTGTCTAATCTTGATATATTTTGTCTTTCAGAAACACATTGTAATCCTTCTGATACTATTGATATTGAGGGGTTTCATATTGTTCAGAATTTAAGGCCAAAGTCCTCAAAAGCAACCCGTGCTTTTGGTGGTCTTGCAATTGGTATTAAGCTTCAGTGGATTAATGGTATAACTTTTTTAAAACCTACCCATACTGAATTTATGTGGATCAAACTTCATAAACATTTTTTTGGTTTTTCGGATGACATTTATATTTGTTCGGTATATATTAGTCCAGCTGGTTCTTCATTTAGTCATCAACGAGATGATATCTTTTCTTTGATTGAAGATGGTATAGCTAAATATTCTAATCTGGGCAAATGTATCATTATGGGTGATTTTAATGCAAGAACATGTACTGAATCAGACTTTATTTCTGATGATTCTGATAAATATCTTGATACCATTAATTATGATGTTGATACTCCACTAATTTCTAGACATAATTTAGATACTCACCAGGTTGATAAACATGGAAAAGTTTTAATTGAATTATGTAAAAGTAGTGGCCTTCGTGTTTTGAATGGCCGGCACCTGGGCGATCTACAGGGGCAATTTACTTGTTTTAACCATGTAGGTCTTCCAAGTGTCATTGATTATATTTTATGTCATTCTTCTATTTTACCAATTGTTAATTTTGTTAAAGTTCATGATTTGACACCATATTCCATTCATTGTATGATTTCCTGCAATCTCAAAACAACTGTTATAAACTTGAGTGATAATAGCAGTGTCTCTAGTACTGTTCCAATGCACGATCTTCCACCTCAGTTTGTTTGGACATCAAAGTCTAATGAATTATGGAAACAAGCTCTACAACAGTCTCCTATTCAAACTGAAATTGATGGATTTTTATCATCCTTATCTGAGACTGATAATACGGACACAGATAATATGGTGGTTAAGTTCAATGAAATTATGACATCTGTTGGTAAACAAGCTGGTATTGTACGAAAGAAACCTAAAGTTTCTGTAGTTGGTGCTAAAAATTCAACCTCTAAAACCCATAAGAAATGGTATGATACTGATTGTAAAGATGTGCGGGATAAACTCACTTCACTAGCTCGTTGCATCCGTAAAACCCCATCCAACCTCCTTTTAATTCACAACTATCGCTCTTTAAAAAAGCAATATAAAAAACTTTTAAATCAAAAGCAAACCCAGTTTCGGGCGGGTATTTTTAAAAGCCTTGATGACTTAGAAACAAAAAACCCAAAATCATTCTGGAAGTTGTATGATGAGCTTTGTGATAAAACTAAGAAAGCCCACAATAATCTAATTTCACCCGATCAGTGGTGGAATCACTTTAACAATTTAATGAATCGTAATCTTCATCATTCTGATAGTGATTTTACAGACTTCATTGATTCTTTTTGGACAAATAATCAAGATAAATCATTTAGTGATCTTGATGTCTCTATAACTGTTGATGAGATTCATGAAGCAATTTCTTGTTTAAAAAATAAGAAAGCTCCGGGTCTTGATGGTATTCGTAATGAAATGCTAAAGAATGGTAGTTTAGTTCTTGCCCCTATTTTAGCTAAAATTTTCAACTTAATTTTACTTAAAGGTAACTTCCCTAATGCGTGGAGATTGAGTACCCTCTCAGTGATCCATAAAAAGGGTGACAAAAATAACCCTAAAAACTATAGAGGTATTGCCGTTTCAAGTAACCTTTGTAAACTATTTTGTTTAGTTCTTCATAACAGATTAACATCATTTTGTAATTCTAATAATGTTATTCCAAGTGAACAGATTGGATTTCGAAAAGGTTCCCGTACACAAGATCATATTCTTGTTCTCAAAACAATTATTGATAGATATATTTCTAAATCCCAAAAACTCTTTGCTTGTTTTGTAGATTTCTCATCAGCATTTGATACAATTTGGCGGAATGCTCTTGTTTACAAATTAGTTAGGGCAGGAGTTGGCGGTTATATGATCAAACTTATTCAAAATATGTATTCTTCTGTTTCTTTTTCTGTTAAATGCTCAACCAAACATACGGAGTCTTTTAGTAGCTCAGTTGGTGTTAAGCAAGGTTGTGTCCTTAGTCCTTTGTTTTTTAACATCTATCTTAGTGATCTCCCTAATATTTTTGATGATTCATGCGAGTCTGTTACACTTAACAATTCTCCATTGAGTTGTCTAATGTATGCTGATGATCTAATTGTAATGTCTGATAGTTCAAAGGGTCTTCAAAATGCCTTGAACAAGTTACATGCGTATTGCCTAAAATGGAAATTATGTGTTAATATTGATAAAACAAAAATTATGATTTTTAATAGGAGTGGGCATCTTCTTAATAATTTTTCTTTTTCTTTCGGTCATGTTCCTTTAAACATATGTAGTGAGTATAATTATCTCGGTATTCTTTTTACACCCTCAGGCTCATTCACTAAGGCCATTAATGTTCTTAAAGAAAAGGCAAATAAGGTATTCTTTAAAATAAGAGAAAACTTGTACAGTTGTTCATGTAAATGTAGCCTAAAATTGTTCTTTACACTCATTAAGCCAATTTTAACTTATGGTTGTGAAATATGGGCCCCGTACTTGCTTAAAGGGCTAAAAGATGATAATTTCATTGATGTCTGTGACAAGCCTAGTTGTGAAAATATTCATGTTAAAGTATGCAAGCTTATTTTAGGAGTCCATCGTAAGGCTACCAATAATGCAGTAAGGGGTGAATTAGGTAGTTACCCATTGTTAATTTCTATGCTCACTCTATCTTTTAAATATTGGTGGAAACTTAATCAAGATTGCTTGTTTGGAAGCTCGTCCCTTGCTGTCCAGGCTTTGATTGAAAATCGTTCTTTTACTCATGGTAATTACTTCACTTGGTCTAATGGCATTAAATCTATTTGTAACCTAATAGATAATAATGATGTGTGGGATAAACCAAACATTGTTTCTAAATCGTCAAT
>JAUMTS010461042.1:0-13526 GCA_032273385.1 Ophiopholis aculeata | reverse complement strand
GATATCTGACACGGTATGGCCTAACTAGTGGTTTATCCAGTATCCAAGAAGCAATGTACTTTTCTTACATGAATGACACATGTCCGTTATGTTGGATTTGTTGATAGTAGACAAATTGATCTGTGTAATATGTGATGTATATAAAACTAATATCAAAAAGCCAGGTGTTAGCTTCTATTGTTCAGTGGGAGGAGACATTTTTAGGCCATTATCTGCACCATGATTATCAATACTAATTTCATATCATCAAATGGGATGTAATGGACCAGGGTGTTAGTTATATATGATTAAGCTTATTTTATATCAACCACATTTTTCTACATGTTGAGTATCCCTTGGCTTTTTGAGATTATAGATTGTCCTGTTTCAAAGCTTTTCATCTTTGTAAGACAAGTGATGTTGAGGTCAATATTTAAGAAACATTGATGTAAGGATGATGTAAGGAGAGGAAGTTGGTATTTTGAAGATGATGTACTTGGGTACTTCAGATTTACTGTTATATTTACTTTGTGATTATGTATGTTTGCAAATGGTTACAGTTATATGCTCAAAGAGCACTCAAGTTTCATCTCAAAGCTGCCCTTACAGAAAACTTAGTAATTAGTATGGTGAACAATGTGCTGGTTCCAGGATGAATTGAAGTAATAGTAATGGAGAGACTATTAATTGTCTCCTGGAATTTGAACATCAAGTTCATCTTGACAGCAAATATTTGTGATGTTGGTCATGTGCATACCATAGTGGACATAGTGCCTAATTAAGATAGCTTATCTCTAGAAGCAGGTGCTGAGGTAACAAAGCTGATGAACCTTTTTTGCTCACCATAGATTTCACATTATTTCATTTTGCAGAGTGACTCAAAATATTGTATTGCAGTCTCCAAACATTCACCATTCAATTGGTTGGTTATCAATTGCAAGAATTTATATCTTGATCAGTTGTTTATGTTTTTTCATCGTCTTTTGTTTTTTATACAGGGCGGCTCAAAAATTCAATCTCAGTTCTAAGAAAAAGAAACAACAAGGTCAACCACCTCATCTACAGCAACATTATCAGCAACAGCAGCAACAACACAGGCAGATGTTGCACCCATCACAGCAGGCTGCCCATCAGCGGCTGATGATGCCTGACGCCCTTACTATGCAACCAGAACAACCCTTATTCCCCACAAATTTCTCTGATGTGCTGAGTAGATCTCCACCAGCGGTACCTCCTGCATTGCTGAGAAATGTCAGCAGAGTCAAGGAAAACCCTGGAGTTGGAAAGGTAAGAAGAATTTATTTAGAAGTGTATCCAGCCACCTGAAAACCTTCGATGCTTTACCCCCTTCCTTTACACAATTCTGGCTGCCTCTGAAAGATGATAAAGGCCTCAACAAATAACTCTGTCCATTTTTCAATATTAAGCAGTTCATACTTTCAAACCAGTTGCATTGCCTCATAGAAGAAATCAACCGTTTGCAAACATGTGCGAAAAATCATGACTTCTTACCGTAAGTTACCGACTCAATTTCTCACCTGAAATCATCTGTAACTTTCAGTGACATTGAATCAGTGTCAGGACAGATAAGTTAAATCAGTTTCTCACTAAGAGAATAAACTAGTAAATTTTCCCTATAGGTTGAATCTTCCAGAATATAGTTCAAGTTGATTTATTTTAAATATCTCTAGCCCGGCATGCACATTGTGAATGAAAAAGTTCACTACTTCTGAGTGAAAGCCATTTCCTTTTCCATTTCCTGTACTTCCCAGCCCTCTTTGCACCCTCTAAGTCAGTATCCATCTTTTAAGACAAATTACCTGGGATTGTCTTTGACACAACCGTGTAGTTTCCTGCACCAGCAGCACCGCCGCAACCAGCCTTGTGAAAGATAGTAACATATGCATGAAAGGCTAGGCATTGTGATAGGCAGCCCTCAATCAAAAAGACCAGCACGTACATTATTTACCTAACCCGTTCAACAACAACCGATTTAGCTGATATTGCGTTCTACAGCACTAATTTCTCACACCTCTTGTCAAGGTACAGCAATGTGCTTTTGTTATTAATAGTAAACATAGATCTCTAAATAAAGTTCAAAGCGTTATCACACGCTAAGTGACAGATATCTCATTTAAAGGCAAATTTATTTGTTGATATCAAATTTAATTTACCCCACTTAAATAAAGTGATATCAATAACTATTATGATATGATTCACCAAATTTGAAAATGAACTCTAATGTATAACTAATCACCAGACTGGTACACATTCATAAAAGGGCAGGCGGTGCTTTTCATGTTAACAATATGATTGATTGTTTATACCAAATATTGATTAAGATATCGCAAAATAATAGTTATTCTCCAAAATGTCGGCTGCATAAAGATGATTATTCAGATACTGTAACATTAAATGAGCTTTGTTAATGATCCATATCTAATTATATTCATTGTGTGTTGCATTAGAATGCAAAATGCATCATTTTTATGCGATAACTTACGTCGCTAAGTAAGTGTTATGAATACAGAGCATCCGTCTTCCAGATAAATAAATTGCGAGGTACATTCTAAGTAGGGCACATTTGAGTTTCCCATGCATGGATAACATTTCATTTATAAATTTCACAGGTTGTAAAACTAAAAGGATTTTATCTCATGTAGTTGGAACTGAATCATATTTCATCTTTATGTTTGTATATATGTTTTAAAATATAAAAATTACATTTGAATAATAACTTATGTTGAAGAGTTAAGGCTTCCCAAACTTAAAACAGTTTTAGAAATAAGCAGGTGATATGTAAATTTATTCAAATTATCTGTGTGAAAGTAAAATTTAAAAGATCCCACACACTTAGGCATAAGTAACAGTTGCAATCATTTTTCGCTTATCTAAATATTTTACCGCAAAAGTGGGAGATTTAGATTAATATTCTAAAACCCAGGTGTTTATCTTTAATTAGTACTCTTTAAGGCTCCACAAAAAGACAAAGCAAGTAATGATCGTTTTCTCCAATTATCACAAAAGGCAGATGATAATGATTTACTTCTTTCACTGGTCATGTGTGAAACATAAGCTTCAGAAATTAGTTCCTTTTTGGCTGTGCTTAATGAGTAAGCTTACAGACAGTTGTAAACTTAACACTTTGGGAGTTTGAAATGGTCTTGATGCTTTGAACAATAGTAACTTACGCTGTCATTTAAAAGTTTGAATGAATTTCAATCATTTTAACCGACTCAACGGTCACTGCTAAAACTAGGTAACTTCAATTAACCCTTTTTCCAGCTACAGTCCAGTGCATTGTGTCACAAAGAGATTGTTCTGTTATTTTTTTCCCAATTAAAAAGACATTGACCTCATTAGCTAATTAAAATATTACAGAATTATAGACTCCCTTATAACCAATAGATATCCTTGGATATTTATTAGATTTTACATGTGTGAAAATCAACTCGTGAGTTCAAACCGACTGACTTCTATGTCAAAAGCCGACACAGTCTGAGATAATTACACATCCATAAGAAAAAGATTTTTGTAGCCAGGAAACTTGGAGTCTACGAGTCGCCGTTGTTGACCGATCTTTGGGCCTCGTCATCACTAGTGCACCACTATGGCTACCACTGCAGTCCCTACACGTGGATGTCTCGGAGTGGACTTAAACCTTCAATTAACACATCCATGTGGAAAGCTGTTCGTTCTTTTTGAAGAGTTATCCAGGGTGAAGATTTGTATACAGGATGCATCAATGATTGTATCACTGGCAGATTTAACAGACACATTTATTTGACCAAATTGCGTGATTTGTTCAATTTTATTTAGGAATCTCTGACTGCAATCTCCCCATGGTTCTTCGGGTGTTGGATTGTTTTGAACAAAGTGGTTCCATGTCTTAACAAGTTTGAATAGGAGTATCTATTTCTGCTTAAAACTATGCAATAATTCTAGTTTTAAATAGTTAGATTGTCTTGGTCAAAAATAGATTGGACTTGACATAGTTCTTGCTGGTTTTAGCAATGATTTGATTTTAAGGATGGTTCAATTATTATGGTGGCTCTGTCTAATAATGCCCCACAACTAGGTATTATCCAATTTCCCAGTTTCAGTTTCCACGAAAGGAGGTGATAGCTATGACCTAGTTGCGGCTGACTTAGTACATGATGAGGTGGCAAGGATATAAATAATGAACATTGATGAATGTTTTTAACGTAGTGCATATTTTGTCTCATTTATACATAGCATTTTACAAATTACAGGAAGGTAAAGATTCAGTAGAGGTATATGGTTTATTCTAATTGTGCTAATAATAGAAACAATCAATGCAAAAAGATATCAAATGTTAGGGAACATGTGTGGTGTCGTCATGTCTAATTACCGAATAGAGATTTGTGTAATATGTGAGGTCAATAATGTGGACAGAAAGTATATTTTTCCAAAGTACACATTCATGATAAGTGATTCTCTTACAGAGTTACTGTGTGGATCTTGGTTGGGGTTCGTAGCCTTCCTAATTATTATGAATCTTACAAAGAAACCCCATCGTCATGTAAGCTTATCTTCTATTATCTTGTCCATCAAAGTTGTCTAATTAAAGAGCACAGATATCCCAATTACAGGCCTATTAGTAAGTCCTTGGATATGTCAAACTTATCAAGACATAGAACTCCCAGCTACCATCCTCTCCCAATCCAACTAATTACAAGATGGGGATGTCCTAATTGATGTTGTTTAACTGCAAACCTTAACGAGGTTCACCTCAGTATGACCTCCTCGTTGCAAAAACAAACAGACAGTAATAAATTTATTTTTTTGCTCGTCAATGATGAATGTCCTTTCTGACTAGATGATGAAAGTTGGCATTCCAGTTTTCCCAATTACTAGTTTGGCCTCCCAAGTATACAATCCGTAAATTAATGTTTTACACCCTGACCGCAATTTTAGTGCACAAAAATTGACAATTTAAAACATTTTCTCAAGCTATCTCAGAAACTACTGAACCAATAATACTTAGGCTTGATTGCACTCAATTGAATGCAATTGTGTGCTGAATCTGAATATGGTGATGACAAAATGAAAAATGTTGGGGAAAAAAAATACAAATTTGGAAATGTCATCTGTACTCAACATCCGCTTGGAGAGGGTTAATTTGTGAAGATGTGGGTATGAAGATGAGCACATTTTGGTGTTGATATATTGTCTTCAGTTAATGAGCTGAGAATCCATGATCACTTCAGATGAACTTGGTTAATTGAATAGCTAATCAGTATGGGTTGGCACCGAAGTACGCACTAAAGTACACCTACTGTACAATTTGACAGAACGTAATTATTTGTGGATGCAGACATTATAAGTATGCTTTTAATAAATGGACATTTTTATAAAATAGTTGGAAACACTAAGACAATTATATAATTGGGTAAATTGACTATTAATTTAAATGGATTAATTTAATTAGTGCTTTTAAAAAATGGCTGACAAGGTCTCAAATTGATTCATTTGCACTTGAAGGGGAAACTTGTATTTTATTTCAGTAGCCAAAAACTGGTTTTCACTTAACCTTAACAGTGCATCTTAGATGATACATTCTCAATTTTTACTAATATTACATTTTTCTTTTTGTAAAATCTTCCTTCTGTGAGTATCGTGAGGTGAACATACTGAATTCAATCATTTGAAATGGCATTTAAATAAACAAACAAACAACTGTGACAAGTCAATCATTGTATCTTTGAATCTCCAAAGAGTGCATTTTATTGATAAGGAACACACTTGAGCACGACTCCTTTCTTGTCTCTAAGTGTAGTAAAGCATGCGAGTTAGATAGGGATCTGTAGTTTTAACGGAAGTGATCCATCATAGATACATGCCTTGATATACTCAACGTAAAATAGATGGGCGCTACACACGGTAATCCCATTTGGAGCTTAGGAGTACCTTACTATGTTCTTGTTTCAAATATTCTTCCACACTGTAATCATTGTTTACAAGAAGACTAAAATCAAAATTAAGCATGATGGTACTTAAAGTTCTTGAAAAATGTGGATTAAACGTGTATACAATCTTTTTCACCAGAAAGGCACATTAATCAAGAGGGCATTTTTTTCCGTCTGGTTTTGTGTTTGATTTGATTTAAAAGTAAGCATTTAAAGGTAATAGATTGTGGTGTTCTGTGTCCTCAAGATGGGAATTTACCATGTATATTTAAAACGACAAATCGTAGAGGAAGAAAGCTTACAGAATTACTGTGGAGATACAGAGAGAGAGTGGTTTGAGCTTCTTGCTATTATTACCGCTAACCTTATTTGGATTAATTGCGCTGTGTAAGCTGCATTCTGATACTCTTAATCTCCATCACAGTCTTCGAGTAGTAGCCCTCATGATACCAATCAAGCAGTTGGTTTGGTAGGGTGGGTTAGTCTCTCACAAATCCTGATTTGCTCACCTTTTTGTTATGATGTCAAACATAATCAATTCTCGTATGGCCAAATGAAATCTAAATATTGTTTGTCGAAACAAATCTCACATGAAATGGTAATATTTCTTGCACCCCTATTCGTTGTTGTGAATATAAAACATTTCAAACTTGATCTTATATAAAATATAAACTGTTATTCTGACGAAGAACATGGTGTTTGATAAATATAACAAATGTTGATTGAGCTTCAGAGTTTCTGGACCAGGGCAAAACTCTGTGTCTTTTTATAGAAAGCTTGAGGTTAAAGCCACAATTGAATTTTGGTTGTCTTTAATAGAATTCATCTCCCCTAGCTCCAAATTAGCGACTGCAAGAGCCTCTCGGTTTCCTTCCTACTTTCCAATCATGTCAGAAATTGATCAAATTAGAGTGGCAAATGAGAAGCCTTGTAAGTCTAACCTCTTTTAATTGCTTTACTCTTATTTTCTCTGTTTCTGTTAATTGCTTGTAAATGAATTGATATGCAGGGGTCCATCGCAAGCTGTAGGAAATCCACTGGCAATTCCTTTTTTTGCACTTGACCTCCCTCTGTTGATAGTGTGATACATTTGTGATACAAAGACACTTCTATAAATCTGTGATAGACTGTAATAACTTTCAATAATAGTTATCGTAATTTGCAATATGCTGAGCTGCTAATTTGCCCAATTTGAAAATTCTTTCGCCAGTATGAATCAGCTGTGAGGAGCGATATGATGTTATAACCTTTGCGCAAATTGTTTCAGACACGATTTTGACAGGCAAACCTGTCGTTCCTGTCATCGTAGAAGCTCATCAGACAAGTATTACAAAATGTATCAAAACGATTGGTACCTATCAGCTGACGGGCATACCGGGTCCAACAAAAGAACCATTATTATATTCCAGCGTGCAACAGAATGAGTTAGAAATGGTCAGTGTACATACATGTATGCAATGGAATATCTGCCTATAGTTTTGTCTCATTTCAGGTGTATTTGATTCTTTTCTTGAAATTTCATTCGATGTAGGAAACATCTCCATCTAATGGTATCAATGATTTTGAAACAGTTTGTATTTCTGTCTTTGATACATTGATGTGATTGCACTGATATGTCAGGGCAAAGCAATGAACAAAAAGATACTGTGACACGGGTAGCCTATCTTCCCTATACCATTCCCACCCCTCAAGGTGGGTTACCAGGGAGTTTGATTATATTTTGCACTGTAGTTATTCTATGCATTCTTAACCGTAGTAGGCAGTTGATGGTGGATCTGTATTCATACCTTGGGCTTTAAAATTTGGTCACTTTCCATTACTGCCGAATTCTGCAGAGATGAACTTTGGTGAGAGTATAAGGATTCGGTTACCGTTCCTCGGGACCCCATCATGCATAATATAACAACTCGGAAATTCAATGAAAACAACATTGATGAGATTCAATCTAAATAATTTGCAGTAATTCAACCAAAACAAATCAGGATTTGCAGGCAAAACAAATTAGGCAATTTAAATGTTAAAAGATTTTCTTTCCTTAGTGGTTGAATGTTAAATGACTGTAATTTCAAGAGCAAATTAGCTCATTACTGAGCATCTTCTAAGCCTGTGTACATAGACTTCCGCCATATTTCACAGACAGTTACCGGCTGTTTAATGTCTTAGAGTTCAATTGTGTAATAAGTCATTTATAAACGAGTTGAAGAAGCAACCTAATACAAATGTGATGAAATGTTATACAAGTAAATAGTCCAGACTAGACTGTCTAAAGGATATATAAATAAACACTTGCACAAAACACATTCTCTGAAACCTATTTAGCTCTTAATTAAGACCTGTGAATAGTTGTGACATAGCATTAAAGCAGTGGCATTTCTTCACTGTAGGTCAGTACAATGTCTCTGCTAGCTTGTTTTTTCTCTCTCGCACTTTAGATTGGTTTCGTGGCACAACATAGCTAACATGGATAGTAAACCTCTAACTACAACAATCTCATTGCCTTAGTCATATCCTATTAGCCAATCCCAAGCTGATGGAGTTTAGGGATAAACCAATTTGATGTTTTATAAAGTAGACTCACTCCTCAGTCTATGGATGTGTTAAGCTTAAACCATGCAGCTGTACATTGCAAATACAATGTCTAACCCCACCTTAGCTATACCAGCGCAGCTTGAAATGATGAAATTGATAGTGTAACATAATCTGGGTTATTAAAAGGGGAAAGGAAATAATGACAAAAATACCGGATATTGGTAAGCTATAGGAAGGATGTTATACAGGGATGATTATGGGGCAGGTGTCATTTAAGTTGGTAAGGATAGGACGTTATTGTTTGGTAGGGAGCTGGTAAAATTAATTACACCTACCTGTGTACAACACTAATGATATAGGAAATTAATGAAGCAGACATGTTGATGTAATTTGTGATTAGTAATTGGTTAACTCATTTCAATATATTATTGACACCCGTAGAAACGATCACAATTCATACATCCACAAAGTATATGAATTCATTTAGCTCCTATAATGTTCCTTCTAAATCGGAGCTATCTTCAGTAGAAAGCAAATTTGAGATTGGAGCTATCTTCAGTAGATAGCAAATTTGAAATTGGGGATATCTTCAGTAGATAGCAAAGTTAAAATTGGGGCTAACTTCAGTAGATAGCAAATTTGAGATTGGAGCTATCTTCAGTAGATAGCAAATTGGACATTGGAGCTATCTTCAGTAGATAGAATTCAGATAAAGTATGCTCTTATCTGTGTCATCTTGGCTGTACAAATACATATCAGTATCTATCTAAACCTATGTGTAGATCATAGAAGGTTATCTAAACATTATTAAACCACATCACAGCATCTCATAACTTATGTGTTTAGCAATATTCACACTGCTAAGCATCTTATGTGCGTCATTAACATCAACACATTGTAATCAGAAGCATTGATTTGCTAAAAAAAAAAATGAAATGCAAAGCGAGTAAAGTTTTCTCGTTGAGGTATCATGGCTCACAGCCACCCAGGTGAGCCCAGATGCATATTCAAAATGTATTCACATTATTTCTTAAATGAAAAAGAGAAGGGAACAAGTTTTGAGTCATCTTGAAATTTGTTAGGATTTAAATCGTGAAGTTACAAGCAAATGCCTTGTTAGACGCAAAATGTTTGGAAATGATTTAACACTTTCTCATCGGCATGTGGATGTGATTTTGCTTTTAATATAAAGTTTTTGAGCATACTGAATTTTAATCACATATTTTTGTTAATTTTTTGGCCATGTTTGGGTGCTTGCAAGAAATTTGTACTAAAGATGGCAAATTGAGATCAGGAAGTAAAACTTATTGGGGTGACTTTAAAGGTCATTATTATGATGTATCGTCATGACAGATGATTTGCATTCCAGAACTTGCCTTGATTAACTTTGCGTAAGGTGTTAACATCGTTATACATGAATGCTGATTAGATGGCGGGAAAATCATCATATTACCTCGTTGGATATCATAAAGTGGAATGTGCTCAGCTCTTTAACTACCAAAAAAAAATATAATCTAAAAATAGAAAAAACGAAATGGCTCGAATTAATGAAAATCATCCCATTGCGTTGTTGAATATTGTTAACTGGAATGTGCTCAGCCCTACCTAAAATAAAATCTCATCTTAAGTAGAAAAAATGAAATGGTTCAACATAAATAGACAGCGACGTCATGGGTCCATTGTTCGTAAAGCTTAGACCCTAGGGGTAACAAGGTGCTGAGCTAATTATGCGTGAGGAGTAATTTTCAACGATGATTGTATTGGAATGCTGCGAGAGATTTTCATCTCCGGGAGTGACACCTGAAGTTGACTAGATCTGTCTAGCCTTAAAGGTATTATTTAAGATATGGCTTTAAGAAATGCTGTAAACAGTGTATCTGTTTGTTTGTTTGTTTGTCTGATATTGTGACCCTGAGGATTGATATGTTTCACTTGGTTCAGGTGGGAAAAAAAAGAGTAAAGAACACTTTCTGAATTTCGATTTTTGATTTATCAGATTGTTTTTTATATCTGATCATCATTCTTTCACTTTAAAGTTTACTTTTTACTTGCACTTGAAGTTAAATGCTTTTTGCATGGACATTTTATAAAGTTATGGGTTGGAAAGAAGAACACTTTCAGCACATTAAGGCAAGCTTTTTCCTGGGAAATTGCGTGTACAGAAAATGAAAAATCATTGCCATCAAGTTGACTCATTATTTTGTTTATTTGGGGAAAATGATTATATCGAAAACAACAGGCTTATCAGATGGCCATGCAAACTAAACTTTTATTTTATATGGCCGTATTCACCCATATTACCTGAGCTAAACCCTTCACCTCATAAAGAAAATCGCTTTTCTTCAAAATTACCACAAATCCCCGACAGCTAAATGTGGTCTGCAAGCTTGCTCATTTACTCCGTGTGTGTTGGAATTCAAGCCAGAGCTCATAGTGCTACCGATGCCTAAATTAAAAGTGATCACCATGTTTTGATAGAAAATGGAATGAAATGCTGATGATATTAAATAAAAAAAGCCTAGTCATTGCAAGTGACAAGGTAGGCACATTTAGTAAAAAGTCTTGCAGTAGGATAAATGGAAACATATCCTGAAAAAGATAACATTGTTTGGGGTGGAGATTTGATGTGGTAATGATGGGTAAGAAATGGGATTTTTGAATGAAAAGGAATTGACTGCAGACAAAAATGAGAGAAAAAAAGATATAATTTGTTTAAATCAAAGGAAATGAGGATGTAGTATTTGTTTAACTCATTCTTGAATGATACCCTTTCAAATGTCTCTAATTAGAAACGTCTGTATTTTTCATATTTGGTTTTATGCACCGAAACAAGCATTCTACAGTGGATGCGATGTGATAACTTCACCTTTAAAGCTCAGTTCTTGATTTCCAAATTACCTCATATCAACTCACTTGACTAGACTTCAAATTCTTCTACCCATGATACCCATAACCAATAAAATATTATGCAACTATATTTTACCTTGCAAAGATCTTGCCCAAGACTAGCACAATCAAATCTATCGTTTTATAAAATCGCAACGGCTACACCATAGATTCATTAATTGAGAACCGTGTTATTTTCCTCTGTGGATATTTTAACAAGGAAGTGGCGTGGATATTTTGTGTTTTTCAATTGCATAAATGAACCAGGGAAGGTATTACAGTAGAAAAGGTTAACCTCTCGTGCAGTGATAAAATAGACAGGAGTATTTAGCTTGATGGGGATCATATTTTCCTCCTTCAGGCGTTACAGGCAACTTATCTCGCCTCAATATGCTACCATAATTAATTCTCCAGCAGCCAAACGCGCAATTTCTATTTATGTTCTCTTTCTGTCGCTGTAGCCTGGGATTTGCCTTGTCTTGGGTGGCAAGTCTCTGTGAAAAACGATGAACTAAGAAATATAAGGAGAATAAGAGAAAGACTGAATTTCTCATTTGCGTTGAAAAGTACAAGCCGTCTTTTAGAATTGTGTTTACATCTGTTTGCGATAGGGGAGAATCAAAATGAAATTTAATGATTAAAATGAAATTATTTTACCTGTGATTTGAGATTGATGCTCAAATTGAACATTATCGCCCCAAAAGGGGAAATCAAAAGCCACCAAATACAAGTAGCATCAGATGCATCATTTTAGGGCATTAATCAGTATTCGATTTAGATGACGATTCTAATAAAATCGGGAGAAATGTTAAAGAATGCATCTAATTTAAATTCATGCTATGAACTAGGTATTAATATCCTCTTCCAAAAATACCCAAATGTTATTGCAGTATATTTTTACAGTCCCTCAAGACTACAAAACTGAATGCATGTATGAATACCTAATAATTACAATTAACATTTCAATCACCGGAATGCTCAGTTCAAATTCTCACAAGACATTGACCTAAGTCTTTAGAGATGATGCTTTATTATAGAGTTTAATGACTCTTTAGATATCCTTCCTCAGCTCATAAAGCAAACCCCCCTTTCTTGT
Source organism: Ophiopholis aculeata (assembly GCA_032273385.1). Taxonomy (NCBI): domain Eukaryota; kingdom Metazoa; phylum Echinodermata; class Ophiuroidea; order Amphilepidida; family Ophiactidae; genus Ophiopholis; species Ophiopholis aculeata. The sequence continues at coordinate 1,106 of JAUMTS010461042.1, read as the reverse complement.
GGCATAAATACAGTACACACACCTTTTCAAGTCCAGCCATGCAGGCCAAGCAAAAGCTATGGTAATTTTCCCCTTGATTATTACCTTTTTACCGGAGGGAGTTTACCTGGTAATGCAGAATGGAGGATTTCCTTCTGCCGCATTACTTCGGACATAACACCGTCTTGGGTAGTCATCAATTAGATGGAAGGAGGAGAATTCCAAGATGTTTGTTGATGCTGAAAGTGTTAAAGCGTAGCTCATTATTAACATAGGCCTAAATACCAAGGTTCAAACTTTATCAGGGGACACCAAATGTACTAGTTTTGACCAGTCAAGTTTGATGTACGAATATGAATGACCTAATTAAAAAGAGATTTAAATTGTTTGAGACCTACTTTCTGTGATTGCTAGCTCCTCTTCATTCAAAAAATAGCACAGTTCAAATGCCAGGTCCGAACATTTACATCATCAGGGGCATATTGGCTAGTTTTGACCAGTGATCTTATTAGCCGTAATTACCATGACCTAATTAAAAAGAGGCCGAAAAAGTATTAACAGTTCTCTTATATTCAATGCTAGACAATGTCAAGGAGCCTGAAATGAATAGTATTTCTAAGGTATAGATTACAACTGCATTGTATTCCTTAATCTACAATTTTGAAAAGTAGTTCAAGCTTTACTAAGTAATATATTATTTAATGACCCGTCGTCTGTCTGCGCTGCTTTATTATGGTTTTTTAGCCATTAGTAGCCATTGATGATAATTACATTTGTAGAATTAGGTTAAGAAATGCTCTTGTATTTGTTAAGATTGTACTAGATACTCAGGGTGGTTTTGATTTCATCTTTTCGAGTATAACAAATGGTTTAATAAAAGCTTATGGGAAATTGGTAAGACAAAGCAGTGCAATACTTGATGGGGAAGGGGCAATTTGTCCAAGGCAAGTATCTTGTCCATTTATATTAATAAAGGGTTTGACCTTCTCACAACTTTTTAATTATTTATTACAATTTCACTTATTGTATCAATCTAGGGTATCAACGATCTTAGTCTTAGAGTAACCAAAAATTTAACTCTTTTCTAAACAAAGCTTATAGTAGGGCTGTTAAGCACATCGATTGTG
>JAUMTS010458820.1:0-13528 GCA_032273385.1 Ophiopholis aculeata | reverse complement strand
AAGTGACCTTTCACGATGTATACACATATTCAGAAAAGTTGATAAAGTATCATTTTCAAATAAAGAATTCAAATTACAGTTTGGTCATATTCGGTAGAAATTCGTGGACCCAATCTACACTCCTTAATGCAAAATTCTTAATAAACTAGACAGAATTACATGTCAAGATACACGTATGCATTTATAGGGAGGTTTAATACATCCATATTCATAATACTATGCCACTAAACCTTATGGTTTGGTTAGGTTGTGTTACGTTTAAGATAGGTTAAGTTAAGTTCTTATAGGTTTAGGGTTTGGACAGAGTTTGCGGGAAAGGGGATTTCTATGATCCTATTACATCAAGAAAACGCACAACCATGTAATCCGACGATGACAGTGTTGTGTTGTGTTGAATTCCTTGAAACCGTGAACTTTCCTGTTGTAATCAATAGACCCATATGTTTGCACTTTGCCGAGTGGTGATACTGAGAATGGGTACGCTAAACTTTTTTCCCGCATAAGGTCAATGTGCTTTTCTTTCACATAAAAAAACACGTACACCATGTTTACGAAGGAATTTTCTAGGAGGTCTTTTAAAATGAAGATTAGTTTTACATGGATAGATGGACATGGACATTGTCAGAGATACAAACTAAAAAATGACTAATGATCTATGCGAACTGACCGTGACTGAATAATTTGATAACTTTATTTATTTTCAAACATTTAGTTGGTATTTGGCCTGTTTAAGTGAACAAAGCCAGGATTAGCCTGGAATTTCAAGCTCGCGCCGCGTGAGGTGATAACAATTTACAGAAAAAAGGTACATGTAAAAACAAGATCCGCCTACTGGAACAATCCTACCCAATCAGAAATAATTATGATACATCAATATCAGGGAGGTTTTAGGTACTTTTGCGTTGATCACATGAATGCGTTTACAGGAAAAATAAACATGATAAAAAGTGGAATACATCCCAAAATTTGTTGTTCACTGCATGTGGTGACAGATTGTGGATACAGTGGTTTTAAAACCAGATAACTTTATTAACTTCAGGAATTAACTTTCCCCGGTATTTCACAGCACTCTTGGAATTACCTCACTTTGACTGCTTTCTTTTAAAGGAAACAGCACTTTACGGAGTTTGGCCGTAAACTAAGCAGAACTATCCTCTTCCGTTTCGCGCTTAATTGCAAAACTATTCCAGTGAGGATTTTGAAAGTGATACACGAGAAGTGATATAATGCGTTAACATTGGTCTGCACAGAGCTTTGATGACGTCATAAAATTGGAAACATATAACAGGCATTTTTCAGTGGATTTAGGCTACTAGTTCTGGCATAATAGTATTTATGAACTAGTAACACCAGTGATAATTTGTGTGCCGTACAAAAAACAACTTGTTTGTGAATGAAGTAATACCGACTTTCTTATCGTGAACAATTTTAAACCATCTCAAAACTCGGAAATTATTTTTTCTATATACACAGCAAACCGTGTTGGTCACCGGCGGGACGTTTCATCTGGATTGTTCCATTACTAGAGTACGCAAGAAGATAGGACACGGCATTTTTTGCTTATTTTGGAAGGTAGGTTTTAACTAAAAAACATATTTTTCAACTTGCCATATAGGAATTGTCTCTGAAGTTTCCGATCACAAGGATTATCATTATCTCTAGAGCTCGAGTATGAATATTTAACAGATACCTCATATATTTATATATTTAGTCGACTGACTCTTTCTTTCATGTAATTATTAATTACTAACTTGCATTCACTAATTTATTTTGGAAATGGGTAAGAGACTCACAAACCGTACTTGTACTAAAACATTTAAACAGGTACAGACAAACTAGAATGCGAGCCCACGTGAATGGTTCTTAATCGCCCCCTAATTAAAGAGAAAGAAGAGCGCATAGCAATATATCGTATCGTATTATTGTTATTTCTCATTCTTCCATGGAACCATAAATATATTGGTTACAATGAAAAATTACAATTAACCTAATGAGATTGATTGAAAATAAATTTGGCAGGTTGGATAATTTTCAAAATATACCCTGAAACAGTATTCCTTAAGAATAATATCATTTCATTTATAGATTATTTAGAAACATTGCACTCTAAGGTCTGTGCACTTTCATGACTTTTCCTTCTATCAATTTCAGATCAGAACCATAAATGTATACATTTAAACTATATAATTATGTATTCATATAACTGACGTCTACTAATACTATTATACTGTCTGCATTTTGTTGTTGTTAAGATTCGCTATTTTTTTAAAAGAAACAAGAGATATTCCAATATTTGATATCAAATCATAATGATAAAAGGCCCCTAATATAAGTTAATATAAGAACATTAGCTAACATTGTCTTGAAATGTTCACGTTTTGAATGTCAAATGATTGATACAAATGTGATCATAATGATTTGGGCTAAATGACGATTAAAACTATACGCTCGGACAATCGGGCGATTGCGCAATTATTAGGTACGCTTGTGACGTTTTGGGTTATTAGGGTTATTTTGAGGTATCCCACTACGTGTATGATTTTTACCGTAAATTACTGAATGCTAATTTTGCATTACTTTAGGATGAACCCACATAAAATGTTCTTGGTATTAATTAACATTTACTTTATTTTTTATGCCGTTAAAAAAATCGACGACTTTAAAAATCGTAAAGAAAAAAAAACGTGTCAGAAAACACCATTTCCTTGAATACGCTATTTTGTGCTTTCCACAACACAATACTTCAACAAAACGACATTTCCGGGAGCTTTAGAAGCGACCTTTTATGATGTGTACAAATATTCACAAAATTTGATAAAGTATCGTACTAAAATAAAGAATTCAAATCACGGGTTGGTCATATTCGGTAGAAATAATTATGATACATCAATATCAGGGAAGTTTTAGGTACTTTTGCGTTAATCAAATCAATGCGTTTACAGGAAAAATAAACATGATTAAAAGTGGAAATACATCCCGAAGTTGGTCGTTAACTACATGTGGTAACATATTGAGAATGTAGTGGTTTAAAATCAGATAACTTCATTAACTTTAGGATTAATTTCCCGGTATTTTACAGCACTCTTGGAAATACCTCAATTTGACAACTTATTTTAAGGAAACAGCATTTTACGGAGTTTTGCCCTAAACTAAGCGGAACTATCTCCTTCCGTTTCGCGCTTAATTGCAAAACTATTGCTGTGAGGATTTGAAAGTAATATAACGCGAAGTTTAACATTGGTATGCACTGTGGTTTGATGACGTCATAAAATTGGAAACATGTAACAGGCATGTTTCAGGGGATTTAGGCTACTAGTTCTGGCATAAAAGTTTCAACCATCTCAAAACTTGGAATATTTTACAAGTAGTGAGAGACCCCTTAGTACAAACGTTTCATGGACAGCATACAAAATAACCAACTTCCCAACATTATATATAGCTAAAGGCCAAGCAAATGTGTATATATTGGTTGAATTGTTCGTGTGCAGGGTAATGCGTGCTATAGTGAATGAGTATTAATAGTTTTTGTAAATTGTGGAAACGGATCCAAATGGATCGCAATTTGTCAGAATTAGTCCAAAATATGACCGAACGCGTAAAAACGCCGCGCCTGTTACACAGTGTCGTTATTTTACTCTTTTTTTTTTACAAAAAATGAATTGCCAATGCAAAGAATTGTATGTATTTGCCAATTTATTTTCCGTTTATGAATGTTGTTAATTTTTCTTTTAGCAAAGCAGCTCAAAAACATGGTTACTTAGAAGAAGCCTTGTGTTTTAACTGAAAGGCCATTATTTTGTGAAGCAGCTTTCCTGATAACTATATTATCGGATATATTTTTAACGTTTCATTCCCCGGGTTCATTCTGAAATATAAAAAGTGCAACAGCTATTATCGGTCAAATAGGAAATAACCCGTGTAGTTTGCAGTAAGGTTCTGAAATATTGGAAAATAAATCACTGACCAGTGCAGTAAAGATGCACTCAATTTTCGATAGAGATTATCCGATTTCGTTGTGCCCACGGGTGTACAGAAATTGGGATGTATATCTTCGAATGATGTTACTCGATGTCACACGATCTCTGTTTAAATCATTTTTAGTATAGAATGACTTTCCTTCTCCTTTACGTGCGTTTTGTGCTGCTATGAGATACAAAATATAATTTCATAGGAAAGTCCCATTTCAGAACCAATTCAAATAAATATTAATTTGAGTATTTTAGGCAGGTTCTCGCCGTTAATGAAGAGAACGAGTATACATTTCATTTGCCTTAAAACAACTTGGCTACACTTTTAATAAAAAGGAAAATATAGTTAGACGATGAAATACCTTAAATTTCGCATACAATATTTATTTAAAATGATTAACAAGAGTAATTAATATCCCTGTTATTTTTGCTTTTCATCAAAATGCAACCAGCTGCACTAATTTGTTTTAATTCAAAGTTAATATTGCGCACTTTTCCGAGCCCCATTACAATTCCGATACCGCAATTAAGTTATTAACATGGCACGTTTGTTTTGAATGTTTTCGACTTCTTATTGCCTACAGATATATTTTAAAAACTAACAAAATGTCAAGTCAATTTTTACACTGTGACAATTGTTGAAACATTCCGGATATTGTTTTCAGTCTTGTTTAAAAATCTACTTTATAACTTAATCATATTTAGCTTATGTGCTAGTAGAAATATTTAGAGTAAACTAAATTTTCTTAACATTCAACCCTGCCTTAGAGCGATCAATCATATTTATCAAAACGGATTCATTATGAGTAATTTGTATTTATTAAGTATTAGTAGAAATTCAGTTTGAATAAATGGCAATTTCTACTGCAGGGGGCTACTTAGCGATGACTTAAATACTGTTTTTAATGATACTATTTATTAAGATTAATATATATATTTTTAAATCAAATTTAAGATACTACTAAAAGACAACAACACGACGTGATGAAAGTTATTTTTTCTCGAAACATCTGTTAATCATCTTTGTTGGTTGATGAAAACTCTAAGCAAGTTTAGCAACTTTTTAATCAATATATTTTAATATAAAAGCATGGAAAATCATTCGTGAAAAAAAAGACCTTTTTTTCACAACCATGATAACCCTTTATTTCATCACGGGGTCTGTAATCAGAACTATTTCATACATTCTTCCCTCTTATCATGGCTATACAAATTATGACAGTCACGGTTGTTCTAATCTAAAGTGAAGAATAAAAAACCGTAAGATTCATGAATTATTGATCAAACAGTTGTGTGTTCCGGACATTTTTCATCTTTCTTTTATAATTAACAAAGACCCCCATCTATAGGCCTACAGATAATTTGTTTTACCAAAAGACCGACCTACGCACTCAATAACAGAAACGGCGAAAGTCCTGCTTGTCATTTACGTTATTATTCTGTTGTTTGTTATGATCCATAACAAGGCACGTCAAATTTGCAAATGTACTGCTGCTTTATCTTTAACCATGTCAATCGCAAAAGTATCTTCGATTTTAAAGTTTTTGAGTCACACACCCCAAGTTCAAGCTTAATAAACACCTGCACGAAATCCCATGATCCAACACCGGTGGTAATACTTAAGTTTAGAATCGTGGTTGGATTCCTCAACATTCTTTGGATATTAACTAGGCTTATCCAACAAAACATATTTCATTGCTATCCTTTATCGTTTAATATTGGTTAAAACGATGGCTTTTCAATTTCTTCAGCAAGTTGTGGAAAATGCAAAACAACAATTTTGTTACATACATTGTTTGACTGTGACATCGGTAATTCGTTTCTGCATTTCCGATTGTTTTACACATGCAATAACTTGCTTTGGTAAAATTATCACCTTAAATTAATAAGAGAAATCGGTTTACTTTTTTATTTGTGCTCGTTTCGTTTATTATTGTATATAGAGTAATGCGAATTGGGCAACCGTAGAGTTGCTGTATAGTGGTTTTGATAAAACAGATATTTCACCAGTAATATTTAAGAAGTCTATTCAGGTTTTTTGTAAAAAGATTGTTGAACTATTTGAGATTTTGGTACCAACAGATTGCTCATGTATATATTCCCCATAACCAATGTACAATCATACGGATGGAATGTGTTCCACTTGGGAGATATTGGTGAAAACGTGTTAAGTTTTGGTAACCATTCTTATATTCACATAGTAAAATATAGGCATCTGTAATACCGTATACAAAATTACTTCGTACATACAAACGGTTAAAACAATTCAAAACTGAAATGTCAAATTATAGCCTCATTGGTGATGATCTGTCTAATGCAACGGAAGACTCGATTTAAAGAGTTAGACCATTTCCCTTCAAATGCTTTGACATACTCACAGTTTAGTTATACTAGTCTACCACATAGCCGAATGTTCAAACCGAAATTATACTTATTCATTATCGTAGGAAACACACATGGGTTCGATGTAAAAACGTGCTTTGCGGTTCTTATTCTCACTTCTCTCACTCTTCTCTCAGTGAAGTGTTTCCCTCGCATTGAATCGTAATCATGATTCATGACATCAACCATTCAATAATATCAATATCGCACCATTTAGGAAACGGTTTGTGCCAGGGTAACTCTATGACTATCTTGATCATACGCACGATATTGCGCTCACACATATCACTTATCATTTCAAGTAGTCGTGACCAGGCGTATATTTTGGGGTTAAAACATTTAATTGTCGTTTCATACTGGAAAACTTAGACTACAGGATAAGGATTCTGTGATCAGACCATGATAAAACGCTGCTTGGCATTTGCAAAAGCTCTTTGACTTTGCTTGTTGACCTTTGCCACACTTGTCCGACTTAAATTTTACCACCAAAATCTGAATGTTCTATACTACTCATATTTAATAAAAAAATTGAATTGAAGGAAAAAACACGAATCAGATAAATTTTGCTTTATTTACTAAAGTCTAAATTTTATAGTATATGGTTACTATCATCATAGTTCTTTTTCTATTGTAAATATAGCAACAATGAGTTACTGTAGACAGGGCAGTGGTTTTATTTGCAACAAATATTCTCATTTGATAATCTAACATTTTTATGACTAATAAAAGACAAACACTTCCTTAATATATATATTTATGTTGATAAATCTATACTATATGTCTCTGTCAAATACATTTACGTAATCGTACAGTACAGTACGTGCCAAATAGAATATAAGTTTTGCGACGGACTCCTACTGCTCACTTCCTCTGGTCTGCTCTCAGTCAAGTGTTTCCCTCGCATTGAAATGACATCATGACATCAACCATTCAATAATATCAATATCACACCATTTAGGAAACGGTTTGTTCCAGGGTGTCTGCTATGATCATCGTGATCTCGTGATCATACGCACGATATTGCACTCACTTATATCACTTGTCATTTCAAGTAGTTGTGACCAGGCGTTCTTTTTTGAGCTAAAACATTTAATGGTAGTTATAGAGTGGAAACTTAGACTACAGGCCATGGCTACTGTTCAAACCCTGATAAAACGCTGCTTGGCATTTGCAAAAGCTTTTTGATCTTGCTCGTTTACCTTTGTTACACTTGTCCGACTTAAATTTTACCACCAAAATCATAATGTACTAACTAACATTGAATATATAATTGATTTGAAGAAAAAACACGAATCAGATAAGTTTTGCTTTATATATGGTTACTAACAGTTCTTTTAAACAATGTAGTAGGATCAAGTCTAAATTTTAAAGTATATGGTTACTAACATCATAGTTCTTTTTCTATTGTTAATATAGCAACAACGAGTTGCTGTAGACAGGGCAGTGGTTTTATTTCAAACAAATATTCTAATTGATAATCTGACATTTTTTTAATGACTGACGAAAGACAAACACATGTATTAAATGTATGTTGATAAATCTATACCAAATGTTCCAGTCAAATACATTATCGTAATCGTACAGTACGTGCCAATTGTCCCTGGTGCCAAATAGAATATAAGTTTTACGATAGACTCCTATTTGCTCACTTCCTCCGGTCTGCTCTCAGTCAAGTCTTTCCCTCGCATTGCAATGGCATCATGACATCAACCATTCAATAATATCAATATCACACCATATAGGAAACGGTTTGTTTCAGGGTAACTCTATGACTGTCTTTATCATACGCACGATATTGCGCTCACACATCTCACTTGACATTTCAAGTAGTCGTGACCAGCCCGGGTGACCAAGCGTACATGTTAACATCTAATGGTCGTTTTAGACTGCAAACTTGGACTACAGGACATGGCTAGTGATCAGACCATGATCAGACGATGCTTGCTACTTACGCTGTTTGATTTTCCTTTGTCACTCTTGTCCGAATTAAATTTTACCGACAAAAACTAAATGTACAAATAACTTGATATTAAAAAATGAAGGAAAAACCGAATCAGATGAGTTTTGCTTTATTATATACTAATATTATAATGTCATTCTACAGCAACTTGAGCAGAAATTATAGACATTGTAGATATTTTGATTGGAATTTGGAAACAGATATTCACCAAGAAAATTGTGATATTGTTATGACTAATACAATTATCACACATACTTATTGTAAATATTTATGTTGATAAATCTATACCGTATGTTCCAGTCTATATCAGTATCGTGGAGAACGTGCCAAATAGAATGTAACTTTTGCGGCGGGTTTATATTTCGCTTCCTTCGGTCTGCTCTCACTGAAGTGTTTCCCTCGCGTTGAAATGGCAGACTACATGTAGTACATCATGATTCATGTCTTGAACCATTCAATAATATAAATATCACAGGAAATGGTTTGTTTAAGGGTTACTATCTTAATCATACGCACGATATTGTACTCACTCATATCACTTACTTGTCATCTCAAGTAGTCGAGTCGTGACCAGGCGTACATTTTGGAGCTAAAACATTTAATGGTCGTTTCAGACTGCAAAACTTAGACTACAGGACAAGACTAGTGATCAAACCATGATCAGACGGTACTTGCCACTTGCAAACGCTCTTTGACTTTGACTTTGTTTGTCACGCTTGTCCGACTTAAATTGTACCGACAACAACTAAACGTACAAATAACTTGAATTTAAAATAATTAAGAGAATAAAAACGAATCAGATTAATTTGGCTTTATTGTAAACTAATATTATAATGTCATTCTACAGCAAAATGAACAGCAAGTGTAGAATCGGTACATGGTAGATATTTTGATTTGAATTTAGAAACATATATTCACAATGAAAATTGTGATATTGTTATGACTAATAAAATACAAACACATACGTATTATATTTATGTTGATAAATCTATCCCGTATGTTCCAGTCTATATCGGCATCGTAGAGTACGTGCCAAACAGAATGTAGCTTTTGCGGCAGGTATATATGTCTCACTTCCTTCGGTCTGCTCTCACTGAAGTGTTTCCCTCGCGTTGAAATGGCAAACTACATGTAGTACATCATGATTCATGACTTTAACCATTCAAAAATATCGATATCACACCAGAAACTGGTTTGTTCAAGGGTGACTATCTTAATCTTACGCACGATATTGCACTTACTCATATCACTTGTCATTTTAAGTAGACGTGACCAGGCGTACGTGTTGGAGCTAAAACGTGTTAATGGTCGCTTTATACTGGAAAACTTAGACTACATGATAGGTATAGTGTGATCAGACCATAATGATCAGATGTTGCTTGCCACTTACAAACGCTCTTTGACTTTGCAAGTTGACCTCTGTCACATTTGCTCGAATTTAAACAGTTGGGATACCAACAAAAAGTTAATGTCCAACTATTTGACTAATTTTGTATGAACATTTTTAAACAAATCTTTATGAGATGAATTTTGCCTTTTTGTATACTAACATCATAATGTCATTCTATTAGAACTTGAGCAACAATAAGTTGCTATAGACATGTTGTAGCTGTTTTGATTTGAAACAGATATCCACCTGCATAGATGTCACTTTTCTGGAAATGTAGCTGAAATATTTAAATTTTTAGGAAACGTTTGCTCTTACCTTCCTATACAAAAACTAGGGAACCGCGTATCTTCAAGATTACTTCCAAATATTTTAGGAAATATCATCTAGTAGCATCTCTGAACCTAAAATAGTTGGACATAATATGTAACCAACATAGTAATAATTATATTTATTTATCTTAACTGTCAACTAAGCTTGTCGTCCAATGGACAATTACAAGGGGAAGAGTTGGTAATTTTTGATTAATAGGTCGGAGATTCAACCCTGTACATGTAGCATCTTCTCAGCTCAAAAGCGTAGAAGGATGACATGAACAAGTTTTAAATTTAAGAATGAGATGAAATTTGCTTTATTGTGTGCTAATATCATAATGTCATTGTATAGCGAATTGCGCAGCAATGAAATGTTGTAAACATGACATATAGTTATTTTGATTGAAACAGACATTCACTTTGAAAAATCTGACATTCTTATGACTAACAGAAGAAAAAAAAACAACATATTTATTACATTTATGTTGATAAAATTATATCTCATTATGTGTCTGTCAAATAGAATATAAGTTTTGCGACACATTCATATTCTCACTTGTCTCGTTCTGCTCTCCGCCAAGTGTTTCCCTCTCAATTAAATGTCATACATAGTGATTCATGACACCAACCATTCAATAATATCAATATCATCGCACCATTCAGGTTTATTCCAGGGTGACTGCTACAACTGTCTTTAATCATACGCACGATATTGCGCGCAAACATTTCACTTGTCATTTCAAGTAGTCGTGACCAGGCGTACACGTAGGAATTAAATGGTCGTTTTATACTGGAAAAATTAAGTAGACTTGACCGGTTAAACGTGTTGGAGCTAAAGCATTAAATGGTCGTTTTTATATATACTAAGATACGTAGCATTAGAGGGACCATAGTTAGCCATTGCTCCTTAAAAATAGTTTGATATTTGCCACCTCTGGTGGTTACGGGCTTGCCCACTACACCCCCTGTAACAAAAGTCAATAGATCTAATATGATGGACTTACACGTTATAATCATTAATGTGGTCAAAATGTAGTCAAAACGGGCAAAGTATCTAAAGTACCAGAACCCAGCACCCCAGCAGACCTTCTGTTAGACTTAGAATTGAACTACGACGCTAACAAAATTTACCCCGCACCCCTCTCTAAACATCATGACTACGGCTCTGGTCTTTGCTATTTTGCTGAGGCATGTCAGTCACGACAGTTTAGAACAACATATGTCAAACTTTACCGAATTATGTGACATGAACAGTTAATTTGTCAATTTGCTGGCGTAGAAGCTTGGGTGTTGGAATCGATCGGGTATCAATATATCTGTAAACGCTTTAACACAACGGTTTCATCCATAACGTCATGATTGAGCATCCAGCGTCTTGTATGAAACAGGTAATAGTAATAAAATAAGAACGATTTGGTACTCACAGGTTGATTACACTAAATGCTTGAGTTTCATCCCATATGTTATATCCAACTACTTTTGGTCCTTATACATGTTATTTGTGTGATGAAGTCTTGCAACCTAGTTCATTGTTGGCCTGAAGACTTTCATTTAATATCACTGTGACGTTTTTCGCTTGGGAAATAAATGGTTTCAATTACTAGAAATGCTCTAAGGGGGCTTTCTCAGTTATCAAGAACTCTATCATGTCTATTACAACACATTTAATATAGGTCTTGAAGCCCGTCAAGCTGTCCGTAACAAAACAACCCCTTACGAATTAAAGTAGAACAGTATAATACACAAAGGGCAAACGCGGTATATTTATGAAATAATTATGATTGATTTATATTAACATATATCTGTCTTCTTTTTTGATTATCTAGGTCAAATAACTATCATTAATCATTTTAAGTCTAGATATGCTGCAGTTTAAGTATTATCGTTAAGCATTTACTCTTTATTTTTTGACATTAGATAAATGTGTCAGAGGGTTGCTTTGTTTTGTTACAATGTTTATAATTTAATTTCATGGTCACACCGTGACCATATGTTATTGTTTAACGAAATCTTAGTCTCAAAAGAAGAATTTAAAGATATCCATTATATCTGTATGTTTTCCTTCCAAAATATAAAAAATAGCATACATAAGTATGTTGGTTCGAAAAGACAACTCCAAACGAATCGGTTGAACAATTTTACGTTCAGCCTCTTTGTCAAGGGAAGGTGATTTCTTAATCTAATCTCCTATACCACTAGTGCTTATTCTTTCAAACATATTCTAATTCAACTTAAGTATGTTTTGTATTCTATAAACGTGTACCGTTTGTCAATGATTGACTTTTACTTGATTTACTTTGGATGAAAACCTATACCGACTTTTCAGAAAATAAAATGTATTCTAGTAACGACTTGCTGTAGGTTGAAATTTATCATGTTTATTCTATATCCTGCCCATTTCAAAAATTTAAACACTTACTTAAAAAATGTCAATATGCATAAAATAGGTGATACCATTCAAACATATTGCAGATATGGGTATATATGTTCACATTGACAAGTTGCACGTAATTGTTGCTTTTGTTATTTTCTGAAGCCATCGAGGGAAATATCTATCCTGCCTATCGTATAAAGCGTTTATTTACAAACTGAACTCTCCTCCATTATGGATGAAAATACCAAGAGTCAATTAGTAAACATACAATGTGTTACTCTAAGGCTGTATCTTCATAAGGAATTCATAACTGCGCTATAGGGAAAAGAGTACTTTGTACAAATCTTTGTCAAACAGGGCTTCAATTCTAATCAACGATACAATGGTCAGTTTCTTTGGTTCTACGAAGCTTGCAGCAAACCCATAAGGCACCATTTACTTAACTTAACTCCGGCCTCCTTTCTGTTGATATAGTGAAAGACCAGAGGATTTAAGCTAAGCAAAATTGAGAACAATTCATGAACCAATATGATACAAATATTTTAGCAACTTGCCATCCGTTATCACTCCTTAAAATGCTCTACTGTACAAGCATGAAATTACTAGAGTTCTAATATGAGCTGTTTGTTTCCTTGTTTGAAGTCTAAATACTTGGCAATCTAGGAAGTTGCCGTGTCCAAATTTGCAGAGGAATATTAAGAAGTGTACGTCCAAAGCAACATGAATAATAAAGTGTTATCTTACCTGGAAGATTGTTATTTTTTATCACATCCAAGCTACTTCATGTTCCATCTTGCTTTAATGCTATCTATATATTTTGTTTTTGTGGGGCTCAGCTGCTATTACGTGATGTGTAAGAACTGTGTTATACACTTATTATTTGCAAGAATAATGTGCCTTGATTTGAAATCATTAGAGGGGCTGCAAACACGAAATTACTAAGATGTGTATGAATACTAATGGTTATTTATGCTCGCAAAAATAGACAATGGCAACTGATATTTACATCTACGCATAATTGTATCTCCTGGAATAAAGTTGACATATCACACAAAGATGACATTTAAAATACGTATAAATATAGCGTCAAATCTGTCAGACTAGAACATAAATAGCAAATCAATTTACACACTAATGGTTTTC